>CM050431.1:24464881-24537381 GCA_027564155.1 Gymnocypris eckloni scoliostomus
TCTTTCCACTAGTCTGTGTCTATAAATCATCTTTGAAGTTGTTCTTAGCGAATGCATATTACTAAATAGATATTAAGTTTTGATATATTTACGGTTGGCGATTTACTAAATATCTTCATTTAACATGATCTTAATATCCTAATGATTTTTGGCATATAAGAAAAATGTATAATTCTGAGCCATACAATGTATTTTTGGCTATTTCTACAAATATAGCTGTGCTGCTTATGACTTATGATTCTGTGCTTAAGTTTTACACTCCAAAAATCATAAAATATGCTCAACAAACAGAAAACAAATACATTTGTCGCCTTTTTTATGACATAAAATAATGTATAAATCAGTGTGAATGAAATATTCACAAACCCCACGGTAAAATCCTTCAGAATAAAGATATGAATAAACCTGTAAATTTTGGTGTATGTAGCTTCTGCTGAAGTGGAGATAAAACTCGTTATAGATATGTATTCTAATTTAAATCTACAGACGAATTAATAAAGTGCAATAAAATAAACACTTAAATGTGTTTTAATGTTTTCTTTCCACTAGTCTGAAAGTAGGCATGTTATGGAAGCAAAGACAAAAAAAATATTAAAACTGACATAAAATTATGCCCAAAAATAAAATAATTTGTCTCATATTTAATACATTTTATTTAGCCATTTTCTCAAAATGAGTTTTATCTCCACTTCAGCAGAAGCTACATACACCAAAATTTACAGGTTTATTCATATCTATATTCTGAAGGATTTTACCGTGGGGTTTGTTCATATTTCACTCATTCACTGATTTATACATTATTTTATTCATAAAAAAGGCGAAAATTCATATTTTTGTCTATCTGTTAAGTGTTTTCTGATTTATGGAGAGATAAAAAGATATAAAAATCCCCTCGGTAAAAACATCAACAAAGTCAAATATGAATTTTGAATCAGTTTTTTAACGTTTTTAAGATATATCTGAAAATGGTGCATATTTAAACAGATTGCATTAACGTACTCTAATTAATCAACTGTGTCAGGATGGTGATATTGATATGATATATTGATTTTTATTTTCACATTTTACTGGTAACACTTTACAATAATCATGTACTAATACTCATATTAAAGTAATATTTAATTTAGATGATTATTCATGCGCTGTTATTGTCTTATATTTTTACCGTGCAGTGATTAATCAAATTAGGAAGTATGGTGATATTGATTATTTAACAGCTTATCAGTGTCTTGTCTTAAACACACACTTCTGCATCACATGCTGAGGTTATATTGCTCTGTGTGACTATCAAATTTCCCAAAACCAGATCATTTCATTAAATTAAATTACATTTCAATAAATAATTAAGTGTCCTAAAAAATTACAAAATAATCCACATTAGAAGTTTGGGTCATTTTTAACATAGAAACTCTTTAGTAATAATTTCTACATTATATTATACCAGATCAGATACTACTGTATTAGTACAATTATTATTCATTGATTTAGCAATTTATTCTATATGTATTACTATCTTAATATTATACATAGCCTGTGTGCAATATTAAAATGTTACAAATTAAAGCAATACAATTACGTAAGTTAAATTATGTTTTTATTTTAAAACAATTTAATTCTTAACATAGAAACATGTGAATATGAGCCTAAAATCATCAGAATAAGCTTTTAAAAGTGTACATATAAATATAAAATTTATAAAATGCATATTAGACGGATATGGCAATCATATTTTGTAAAAGAAAAAAAAGTATGATTTATTTTTATTAAATACAAATATGCAAAACTAAAGTATTTTCACTGCTAGTGGACTACAATAAAATATAAACAATTAAATGACTCAATCCATTATTTCATTAAATTAAATAAAAATGTGAATGAATTTATATTAGAAGTTTGGGTCATTATTAATATAGAAACCCGTTAGTAACAATTATTATTTATTTAGCAATTTATTCTATATGTATTACTATATTAATATTATACATAGCCTATGTGCAATATTAAAATGTTACAGATTAAAGCAATACAATAAGTCAAATTATATTTTTATTTTATATTTTTATTTAAAAAAAAAAATTCTTAACAAAGAAACACGTAAATATGAGCCTAAAATCATCAGAATACGCTTTTAAAATTGTACATATAAACATAAAATTAATCAAATGACCATTAGACGGATATGGCAATCATAATTTGTAAAAAAATATATAATAATTATTTTTTTATTTTTTTTTATTAAATAAAAACATGCAAAATTTAAGTATTTTCACTGCTAGTGGACTATAATAAAATGACTCAATCCATTATTTCATTAAATAGTTTCTTTCAAAATGACAATTAATACAATTATAATCGTGGATAATTTTTAATCTAACCAGAAACATCTGAAGGTCACTCGACACACCTGAAGCTTCAGCCAATCACAGCACACCTGTAATGCATGCAACCATTGACACGGCAACCACGACTTTACCTGAGAAAGGTGAACGATCACCTGTGAACTAACCAGTCCAACAAAAGCAATTACACAACAATTAACATTGTTCATCAAGTTCAGCCCAGCTCTAAATATAAGATCATATGTAATTCATAAAATGCACACAAAAAAAAATCATAAAATAACAATTTAACCCCTTAACTGCCTCTCACAGTTTTGAACATAGACATCACAGTGCATTATATCCAAACTTAATTTTTCATAATTCACAAATTAAAACATTTTGTAACATGATTTAGCAATGTCTGATTTTAAAATGTGTTTCAAAGAATGAATTCTGAGATTTTAAGTGATATATAATTTCTTATGATTTATAAAGTGTGGTCAGAACTCGTGTTATGATGTAGATCTTTCAGGTGCACTCATCATTAATTAATTATTAATTTTCCATAATTGTTTTACAAAAAAAGTGGTACGATATCTATTCATAGATAGTCTTAGACCTTTCCAACGATGTATAGTTTGGTCATGATTAGGATTTAATTGTAATATAGTTAAATAAACCACAGCGTGAAAGGTGGCAGTTAAGGGGTTAACACACACACACACACACACAGACACACACACACACACACACACACACACACACACACAGACACACACACACACACACACACACACACACACACACACACACAGACACACACACACACACACACACACACACACACACACACAGACACACACACACACACACACACACACACACACACACACACACACAGATACTCAGTTTTTAGCTAAACGCTTATGCCAATCATAAGTTGCTAAAATAAACAATAACAAGAAGTTATGAAATAGCAAACACACAGACCAGTTTTTAAACATCTGAACCACATTAAAATAAAAATAACACTTCCTAAAAAAATAAGAATGAAGTTACATTTGTATGCGTTTTACGACAGACCTGATTCCACCAAAGCTCAACTGAACTGAATACAGTAACTGTGAATAAAGGAGGAGTAACACGAACCTTTCTTTCTGGCCCTCATGTTTGTCTCATTCATTCAGTGCGAGTGTGTTTTATTATCAGACGCTCTTCTGAGATCACAGAGACACAATGACGAGGCAAATAATGAACCCTGAAACACTAACCTTCAGACTCAGACCTGCTGAGCTTCTGTGCCAGATATAAACCTCATTACACACGTCTTAACACCGCATTTCGTGTCTGAACTAAGCCGTCATACCCTCAGAAATGTGAAACCAGACATTAGGGGTTTATTTGTTCTCAGGACCGACTAATAATGCACTATACCGACTGTGTTTGTGACTTGTGTCAGGTTTCTCGAACACTGATTTGTTTGGTAAATGATTGCAAACGAGGCTGAGAGCAGCGGACAGAGTTCAACTATACTATTTACAACCAGTGTTGTTCACGGTACCAACATTTCTGTATTCGGCACCGATACCAGTGAAAATACACGGTTCTCTGAACTATTTCTGTACCAAAGCAAAACACAAAAACATGCTAATTAAAAAAAAACACTATTTTTATTAATAAAGTCAAACAAAAATAAAATGTACAAAAATCAATGACATTCTTTTGTGCTTATTTAAAATTGCATTTTAAGTTTTTTCACAAGTAAACAAGTTTCACCCAAGTTTTATTTATATTTTAATTAATTAAATTTAAACACTTTTTTTGGTAAATAAATTACATGGAAGAAATAGTGATTATTTATTAGAAAATAATCTAAACCAGACTTTTATTTTGACGGGTTGCCGTGAATATTTCTGAATGTATATAATATGAGGCTAGTTTAGACTTTTATTTTGACGGGTTGCCGTGAATATTTCTGAATGTATATAATATGAGGCTAGTTTAGACTTTTATTTTGACGGGTTGCCGTGAATATTTCTGTATGTATATAATATGAGGCTAGTTTAGACTTTTATTTTGACGGGTGGCCGTGAATAGTTCTGCGTGTATATGACACGAGGCTAGTTTAGACTTTTATTTTGACGTGTGGCCGTGAATAGTTCTGTGTATATATGACACGAGGCTAGTTTAGACTTTTATTTTGACGGGTTGTTGTGAATAGTTCTGCGTGTATATGATACGAGGCTAGTTTAGACTTTTATTTTGACGGGTTGCCGTGAATAGTTCTGCGTGTATATGACAAGAGGCTAGTTTAGACTTTTATTTTGACAGGTTGTCGTGAATAGTTCTGTGTGTATATGATACGAGACTAGTTTAGACTCTTATTTTGACGGGTGGCTGTGAATAGTTCTGTGTGTATATGACAAGAGGCTAGTTTAGACTCTTATTTTGACGGTTGTCGTGAATAGTTCTGCGTGTATATGATACGAGGCTAGTTTAGACTTTTATTTTGTGGTGGCCGTGAATAGTTCTGTGTATATGATACGAGGCTAGTTTAGACTTTTATTTTGACGGGTTGCCGTGAATAGTTCTGTGTGTATATGATACGAGGCTAGTTTAGACTTTTATTTTGAGGGGTAGCCGTGAATAGTTCTGCGTGTATATGACAAGAGGCTAGTTTAGACTTTTATTTTGACGGGTTGCCGTGAATAGTTCTGCGTGTATATGATACGAGGCTACTTAAGACTTTTATTTTGAGGGGTTGCCGTGAATAGTTCTGATATGATACGAGGCTAGTTTAGACTTTTATTTTGTGAATAGTTCTGCGTATATGATACGAGCTAGTTTAGACTTTTATTTTGACGGGTTGGCCGTGAATAGTTCTGTGTGTATATGATACGAGGCTAGTTTAGACTTTTATTTTGACGGGTTGCCGTGAATAGTTCTGCGTGTATATGATACGAGGCTAGTTTAGACTTTTATTTTGACGGGTGGCCGTGAATAGTTCTGCGTTTATATGATACTGAGACTAGTTTAGACTTTTATTTTGACGGGTTGCGTGAATAGTTCTGTGTGTATATGATACGAGGCTAGTTTAGACTTTTATTTTGACGGGTAGCCGTGAATAGTTCTGTGTGTATATGATACGAGTCTAGTTTAGACTCTTATTTTGACGGGTTGCCGTGAATAGTTCTGCGTGTATATGATACGAGACTAGTTTAGACTTTTATTTTGAAGGGTGGCCGTGAATAGTTCTGCGTGTATATGATACGAGGCTAGTTTAGACTTTTATTTTGACGGGTTGCCGTGAATAGTTCTGTGTGTATATGATACGAGGCTAGTTTAGACTTTTATTTTGACAGGTTGCAGTGAATAGTTCTGTGTGTATATGATACGAGTCTAGTTTAGACTCTTATTTTGACGGGTTGCCGTGAATAGTTCTGCGTGTATATGATACGAGTCTAGTTTAGACTTTTATTTTGACGGGTTGCCGTGAATAGTTCTGCGTGTATATGATACGAGACTAGTTTAGACTTTTATTTTGACGGGTGGCCGTGAATAGTTCTGCGTGTATATGATACGAGACTAGTTTAGACTTTTATTTTGACGGGTTGCCGTGAATAGTTATATTAGTATTATTAATTGTATATTTAAATTATCATTCATATATATATATATATATATATATATGTTCATGACTTAATTCAAAATGTGGAGAAAACAAAACACAGATCATTAGATTTTCCAAACAAATATAGTTTATTATATATCATTTATTACAACTTGATATATAATACAGTAAATTAAAATATTAAATATATGTATATAATGTTTTTATTTTAACAAATCATTAAATTGAGTTATATTTCTGTCTATTAATAACACTTTCTAACTGATGATTATTTCATATTGTAGTAATGTTAGATCACGCTCTTAGTGAAAGTTATAATAAAGCATTGCTGTAAATATTGCAACCCCTTATGCATGTATTCATATTATTAATAATAAGTTAATAACAATTACTTTAACAGCAAGTCAGCGTGAAGATGTAGACTACTACTGCTTGTCACTGTGTATTAATGCTATTACAGTATCACAGTGACAGAGAGAGTCCAACCAAATCATAATCATAATAATAACCGCTTCCACTACAGCAGCCGGAAGTGTCCCGGTCTGCGCATGCGCGGTAACCAGCAGCTTTGTTTACACTAGTATACACTCACAAACACAGCGTAATCTCATCACAAATAGCCATTCTGGAGGATTTGAGCCTTATTAATGTTTGTCTCATCTCATAGTAGCATTATTAAAATATTAATACAGTTTTTTCAATATAAATCTCGCATCAAGATACTTTTACACAGTTACAAACGAGCGTTTAGACATTTATTTTGTGCTATTAATGAGTTAGCCGATGAAATATTAATTTTCTTGCACACTTTTATTTTAATAACAAACACATTAGACTGAAGTAACCGTTTTTTGCTGAATAACCGGTTTTAACGCTTTAACGTTACGCGGATGAAGACGAATGTTCTTTAAAATGAATCATATACTTACTGTATACCTCAGTCCGATGTGGAAGATCAGTCTCGTGTGTTAAAGCGGTATTTCATCCCGGTTCTGGCACCGTTTCCTCAGCCGTTCAGACCGAAACGAACCGCCGGCTGCCAACACACCGGTAAGCGAAGCCCCGCCCATGAAACGCGACGCCTCCTGAATATTAATCACGCAACGCTGCGTGCGTCTCGCTGATTGGTTGAAAGCAGACGTGGGGAATATCAGCCGGCCAATCAAAGAATCCCAATGCGACTTTCTTTTAAATATTAATTAGGTTACGCAACTGGAAAGATCGTCCAGCAGGAACGGCGAGGTAACCTAATTAATATTCATGAGCTATTCAAGTAATTTAGGAAACAGTTTGTCATAACATAGTCCTAAAATGCTTCTAAGAATATTATAATTGTACATAGAGTACAAAAGTGTTGTTTTTATAAACAACATCTGGCCTACAGCAACATTAATCACAACGAATGAGTTCATATCAGCATTTTATTGACCTGAACATGCTTCAAAACACACACAAACACCATATTCACATACAGTTTCTGTATACATATATATTTCATGTACAGTGTGAAGACAAACTAGTCCAACCAGGGCAAGACTGGATTAAACTGGTTTATCCAGTCTGTGCCAATTCAATACAACACATCTGTGCCAGTTGTTTCCAGTGGCATCAATCAAAACCAATTATTTAAATATTAAACATTTGCTATATTTACATGTGATTTTATGGCACATCACTTTCATTTGAAACACATTTAAAGACGTTTACAGTCCAAGCAGAAACTTGAATGCACCGACATACACTTAATAATAATGTAAAATGTTAAATACTAGTGTCTGATTGGACAACGAGTGAGGTCTCGTTAACGCAGTGCACTCTGGGTAATCCGAGGATCGTCAACTTTTCCCCATCATCTTAAGTAGGAGCTTTACGAGATAAGAAACGCTGATTAGTAACACATTACTGATGCACAATTGATCAAAATAAACCTGAAATCACCATACGGCTTAGTGCAAACAGGCTGAGATTTAATTAATTAATACATATTGTGTTCATTTACTAGTCATAATCAGCTCATCTTCCCAAACTAATCATTAAAAGTCAATTATAAACGAATGTAAACAAACGAGAAGCTTTGAGGGCTTCCTGAGGTTTTCAGATTAAATAGGTTTAACATTTAAATGAAGGCTTAAAGTTAAAATTAACATTTGAAAATGTAAATATTAAGAACCATAAATACTAGGATTTTTGTAACTTAGTAGAATATAATAATTAATTAGTTGTAATTAGTACTGTTACAGTTTAACTAAATAAATCAAAAAATATATATATTTTTTTCTTATATAGATTGATTTTACAGCAAAATATGTATTAATTTATTGTATTAATAATTATTGAAATTAAAATAGTTAATAATAGGTTAATTAATAGGTTGATTTTACAGTAAAATATTACAATAATAATACAATTATCACTATTGTAATAAATATTAAATTAAATAGTATTTATATTAGAACATTTTAGAAATAAACGCTCAAATAAAAAATTAAGACAACCATAAATACTAGTATTGTTGTAATTTAGTAGAGTATAATTAGTGATTTATTTAATTAGTTGTAATTAGTACTGTTACAGTACTATATTGTACTGTATATATATATTTTTTTTATTTTCTTATATAGATAGATTTTACAGTAAAATATTACAATAATAATAAAATGATCACTATTGTAATGAATATTAAATAGTATTTAATATTTATATTAGAACATTTTAGAAATATTACAAAACTAATATTATTTTTCTTAAAAATAAAAAATAAAGAAAATATTTATATAAAATATATTTTTTTTATTATTACTATTAATAATAATATATTGTTGCATATTTAAGTATTAAATATGCATAGTTAAATTTAATTATTATTAAAAGTATTGATAATATACTTTTGTTGCTATTAATAATAATAATAATGTATTATGGAGAAAAAACATTTTGAACCACAATCGCAATTTATCAGTGAATAAATAAATAAATACAAATTTTCAGCATCAAACCTTTGTAAGATGGTAATTTTCATCGCCGAGTTGCTCTATAATGTCAAAGTGATCCGTGTTGGGAACGTCTTCAAAAGAGACGTTAAGACCGGCAGATTTTAAAGCCTAGAAACAACAACAAACATAAATAAATAAACAACATCATCAATAACAACATAAATAACAACAAACAAACAACAATAAAACAAACACAAATAACAACAACAATAATAAATAACATAAATAAACATCAACATCAATAATAACACAACACAAACAAACAACAACAAACAACAACAACAAACATCAACAACAACTTTTTCAAAATATAAAATCAAAAACAAAATAATGTGCATAAATAATAACATGTGCAAGTAAATGATTTCCGCAATGCACACTTACTTGGAAATATTCCTCCGATTGCTTGCGAAACTCGGGTGAGTCGTTCTGCGCCACAGCGACGATGATGTCACAGGAAGTGGACGAGAGCTTGAGCTGCGACAGGAAGTGACTGGGGCTGTTCCTCAACGCCACTTCCCTGAAACACAAACTCACGCTGCGTCACCGAGAGAGATCCGTAGTACAGCTAGGTTTACGGTGCGTTTATAATAGCGAAGTTAGGCTCGCCATGAAGCGGAGTGCCTACAACCCTACTTTAGCGGTTATATATTCACTGTAAACCACGGCTTATTGCTTTTATAGAACATTTAGTCTATATTACGTAGTAAGAAAACGGAGCCAATGAAGTGTAACGATATGAATATTCTTCCAGTTGTGGTTGGAACAAAGTGGTTGCCAGGCAACACACGAAGTAAACAAAGTGTTGCGTAATTTGTAACACCGTGTCCTAACTACACGCGACACGTGATAAAAGCTATCTTTTCCATGTTAATCAGAGTTTTTGTCCTAACTATCCGCGACACGTGAAATTTCTAATTTAGAAACGGTGTCTATTTCCGCGACGTCGCGGCTGGAACAACAACATACAAACTAATGACAGTGATAATCTCAGGTACTGATTCTGTGCTTTATTCAAACTTAAACGTGTCTAATATGAATTTGAATATCATTCTGCATGACCATTATAGCCATACTGAAAGCAACAACAGATTTTGTAAATAAGATGTACGTTAAATCTGCGAGCTCAGTGCAGAACAAGCATATTCCATGACAAAGAACTCTCAGTCACTCAGTATGTACTTTTAATAATGTTAAAAGGTTTGGAGAGCCCGCCCACACACTTTTCTGATTGGCTGTGGTGAGAGCAGTGCGCTTCCAGGGAGAGCCCGCCCACACTCTTCTGATTGGCTGTGGCGAGAGCAGTGCGCTTCCAGGGAGAGCCCGCCCACACACTCTTCTGATTGGCTGTGGCGAGAGCAGTGCGCTTCCAGGGAGGCTCCGCCTACACACTCTTCTGATTGGCTGTGGCGAGAGCAGTGCGCTTCCAGGGAGAGCCCGCCCACACACTCTTCTGATTGGCTGTGGCGAGAGCAGTGTGCTTCCAGAGGCTCCGCCCACACACTCTTCTGATTGGCTGTGGCGAGAGCAGTGCGCTTCCAGGGAGGCTCCGCCCACACACTCTTCTGATTGGCTGTGGCGAGAGCAGTGTGCTTCCAGGGAGGCTCCGCCCACACTCTTCTGATTGGCTGTGGCGAGCAGTGTGCTTCCAGGAGGCTCCGCCCACACACTCTTCTGATTGGCTGTGGCGAGAGCAGTGCGCTTCCAGGGAGAGCCCGCCCACACACTCTTCTGATTGGCTGTGGCGAGAGCAGTGTGCTTCCAGGAGGCTCCGCCACACACTCTTCTGATTGGCTGTGGCGAGCAGTGCTTCCAGGAGGCTCCGCCCACACACTCTTCTGATTGGCTGTGGCGAGGCAGTGCGTTTCAGGAGGCTCCGCCCACACACTCTTCTGATTGGCGAGAGCAGTGCGCTTTCCAGGAGGCTCCGCCCACACACTCTTCTGATTGGCTGTGGCGAGAGGCGCTTCCAGGAGAGCCCGCCCACACTCTTCTGATTGGCTGTGGCGAGGCAGTGCGCTTCCAGGGAGGCTCCGCCTACACACTCTTCTGATTGGCTGTGGCGAGAGCAGTGCGTTTCCAGGGAGGCTCCGCCTACACACTCTTCTGATTGGCTGTGATATTTTATTGATTCTGTCGAGTGTAGTTAAGACACGGTGTAACGTCTTCGAGCACGGCTCAACCAATCAGAATCAAGGACCGTAATGATACGTTTTATAATTTGGGTAACCGCATGTTTAATACAAAGTTACACGGCTGTGGACCAATGAGATTCCACTGTGGGCAGAGCTTCACAGCATGATGCAACCAAACCAAGTTATTAAGGATATTTGTTTTATGTTTTCAAAGACTTTGCATAAAAATGAGGCTCTCACTCGGTCATCTTCAGCGGCGCGTTCACATAGGTGGACAGAATGGGCTGCAGGTCATAGATACCGCTGACGAGAAACGCACCTGAGGATGTATAAAAGTCAGTAAGTCAGGCTTTCCGGGGTTAATTCGCTTGTAGATTAAAGGTGCGTTCACACCAGATACGAATGACGCGAATAAATCGCGCGTAGTTGGAGTTTACTCGCTTCATTCGCGCGAATAGCGCCGCAGGATTGTCTATCGCATCTTTGCATTGACTTAACATGTAAATCATTTGCGCGTAACGCTTCATTCGTGTCTGGTGTGAACGCACCTTAAGTGGTTATTTACCTTTGATTTGTGGTGATACGTCATATTGAGTCCAGTCCGTGGACAGAACCATAGCGGCCAGGTGAGCTCCTGCTGAATGACCACACAGGTATAGCCCACTGCAGAACGACAGAGAGAGAGACGCCATGAAGCACACGTATCCCATCAGCCACCTCACCTGAGACCGGCCTCGTCACATCTAACAGACCTGATGTGAGAATACTGCTGAAGGACCGACACCACGCTCCTGCGCACCTGAGACACCATCAGATCCATGTTCCCTGAATACAGCACAGACACGTTACTCCCAGCATGCTCTCTGCTCAATGCTCACGTGTGCGCCGTACCTTTAGGAGCGACGCTGTAACCCACGGCGACCACCACCACGCCCCTCTGGACCAATGGCACGGCCAGAAACCCTGACTCATCCTTACTGTGACCAGAGCATGCGTTCATTTAGTATCACGCTAGAAACATGCTAGTGACTTAATAATCACGCTAGAAACATGCTAGTGACTTGCTAATCATACTAGAATCATGCTAATCATGCTAATCATACTAGAATCATGCTAGAGACATGCTAATCATGCTAGTGACATGCTAATCATACTAGAATCATGCTAGTGACATGCTAATCATACTAGAATCATGCTAGAGACATGCTAATCATGCTAGTGACATGCTAATCATACTAGAATCATGCTAGTGACATGCTAATCATACTAGAATCATGCTAGTGACATGCTAATCATGCTAGAATCATGCTCGTGACATACTAATCATACTAGAATCATGCTAGTGACATGCTAATCATGCTAGAATCATGCTAGTGACATGCTAATCATACTAGAATCATGCTAGTGACTTGCTAATCACGCTATAAACATGCTAGTGACTTGTTAATCATGCTATAAACATGCTAGTGACTTGCTAATCATGTTAGAATCATGTTAGTGACTTGCTAATCATGCTAGTGTCTTGCTAATAATGCTATAAACATGCTAGTGACTTGCTAATCATGCTATAAACATGCTAGTGACTTGCTAATCATGTTAGAATCATGTTAGTGACTTGCTAATCATGCTAGTGTCTTGCTAATAATGCTATAAACATGCTATTGACTTGCTAATCATGTTAGAATCATGCTATTAACATGCTAATCATACTAGAAACATGCTAGTACCTTGCTAATCATGCTAGAATCATGCTAGTGACGTGCTAATCATGTTAATAACATGCTAGTTTATTAATTGTTTTATTTATTTTTAGTAACAAGCTGAAATAAAAATAGGTTCCATGTATTCTTATGTTTTGTTTTATTTTATTTAATTATTTATTTTATTTCCAGTAAAAAAGATACTAATAATAACAACTAAGTTTATATTAGTTATTGAAGTTCTAGTAATTTTGTGGCATGTTTTCTTTTCTTTTTTAAATGGCTAAACAAATTGTAATAATTTGACATTTGTAATAAATTGAAGTTTTTATTTATTTTAAATTTTTGAGAAACAATAATATTTTTTTTTAATATAAGTTTATTCATCACAATTATAGATGACATCTCCCATTCTCTAGATGATTATATTCCAGATGCATCGCTGCGAGTCTGAGAAGCACACGATGCAAGCGTGAAGCTCTGCTGATATTTGATTAGTAAATCACATGTAAATGTCCCGAAGCATGCAGATCGGACCTGAGGAACTGCCAGTATCCTCCGTGGAAGTACACGAGCAGCGGCACGCCTGAAACACATTAAAGCACAGACCGTCAGAAACGACAGAAACACACACCAGCAGCTTTATATTCAACAGAACTTACATGATTTACAATGAGCGAATCTCACAAAAACATATAGAAATGTCACATATCAAATCAAATCAAATCACTTTTATTGTCACATGACCACAGCACATGTGCCTTGGTGAGTGAATCTTGAGAGCGTGCTCCAGACAGTACAATATAGACAATTTACATATAGACAGTACATACTTACAGACTTATACAGAAGACAATGTGCAGAATACACAAACATATACTCAGTACACACAGTGTACTATTAGACATGCTTACAGTCATCAATACACGCTATACATTATGTACACATATACACACAATGGTATGCGAAAAAATTAATAAATAAATAATATAATAAATTAAAGTTGCAGCAGATTTACATAGGCCGGATACGCAATGTCATATCAGCCTAAAATAAAAAATTTTTTTTAAATAATATTTATTATATTTTATATATTTAATTTAATATGAAAAATTTAATAAAAGTACACCTGTGTGTATACAATTTTTGACTGTTTTCGGTACTGAATAGAAAGAAAAATGTACAGATAATTGATTATTTATTTATTTATGACATATTTATAATAATGCACTTAATTGTCATTATAATATGGCAAATCTTAATGGATTCAAACAGGCTTAATATATATATATATTTTTTATTTTATATATATATATATATATATATATTTTTTTCCTTTTGTTGTAAAGACTTAATTTCTGAAATATAATTTTTTATATTATTATTTTGATTATTAACATTTTTATGAATATATTGTAATATTGTATAATTTTTATATAATTTTTTTAATTTAATTAAATTGTAAAGTACACCTGTATGTATTGTATACGTACAGTTGTTGAGTATTTTCAGTTCAGTTTTCTGAATATAAAAAGGACATTTATTAATATATATATATATATATACAATTTATTTGTGCATTTTATTACATATTTTTTATTTAAGATAATATTTTATTGAATGCCATGTCAGCATCTTAGGCCATTATTATGGCAAAAACAATTCAATATATATTTTTAATAATGCACAATAAATGCCGCAGTCGCTGCCAATGCTGCACATTTTAATGGTCCTAAAAATAGGCTTAATTGTCTTTAAAAACAGATTTAAGTTCCAAAATATAATTTTCTTCTTTTGAGATTTTGTTAGATAATTAGAGACTCATTATAATCAGTTCTCATGCGCACCTGGACTAGAGCTGATGCTGGGAGCGTAAACATCCAGCTTCTCTCCGTCACCATCACCGTACGGGACGTCCAGCAGAGTCTGAGTGATGGACCGAGCTTTCTCTGTGCCTGCATACAACACACACACACACGCATGTACACATACACACACGCACGCACACACACACACACACACGCACACACACACACACGCACACACGCATGTACACACACACACACACACGCACACACACACACACTTCTGATTTCAGTGTCACTGCACAAGCTCATCCAAACACAACAATCCCAGTGAGCGACTCACAGATGTAGGTCACATTCTCAAAGCTCACTTAAAATCTACTTTCAGTCTTAAAAGCAGTGTATCTGGATGAAGATGAGCTCTTTCACTGTGTTGCATGAATGAAATGCAGTACAGCCCTCACCAGCACACACACACACATATATATATATAGACACAGACACACACACACACACACAGAGACACACACACACACACACACACACACACACACAGACACACTCACACACACACACCTGCTGTGAGAGCGGCCACATGGGCTCTGATCACGTCATCGGCGGACATCCTATGTGACCAGCGGCTGGGAGAGAACTGATGCTCCAGCTCCTGTCAAAAACAACACATTTACCCAGAAACCCTCAGTGCACAGATAAACACACACACAGCGGCACCTGCTGGAGAGACCCTGTCAGTACAGCACACTACGCTCACGATCTCTGCAGTATGCAGCATGCAGACAGTGCACAGCATGGGAATGATCCGTATGCATGCAATACTAAGATAATTTATTATTTTGGACTAATTTTGTGCAGCATAAAACCGTGCACTTAATGTAGAATACTGCATGAGATAATGCAACGCGCCTATTTCCAGCGTGACAAAACACCTCAAGTAATATCAGATCTGATTTTATTTATTGGACTAGCTATAGTTAAGGTTTTTATAAAATGCAAAATAATCACATTTATTTATTTATACTTACATTTAAAATACAATTATATAAATTAAATAATTTTTAATATATAAAACAAATAAATATACACAATTGAATTAATTAAAAATACAAATAAAACTAAATAAACTATAATAACTATAATAAAACATTACTTGAAATAAAACACACTTTAACTGAAATAAAATAAAATATAAAAATATTATTTTCAGCTAGTTCTCGAAGTAATATTTCTCTTTCTAACATGGTTTAATTAAAATTACTAAAACTAAATAAAATAAAACGTAATAAAAAACATATAGCCATAAAAATCCAAAAATAAACATTACTAAAAATGTAACTAAAGATATACAACACGTCATATCAAAACAATGTTAGAAACACTTATTATTGTTTGACACTAATAATAATAACTGCAGCTTATAAGAAGTATAAACTCGCATTCAGTTAATTAGTTTGAAAATGAGAATAATTAGCATGTAAATAGTTTTTAGGTCACATTTAGGAAATACCCTCTTCCTATGCAGTTCAGTTGCTTGTCATAAATGCGTTTTAATCATTATTAATAAATAAATAATGTATATATTTTAAATATTTCTCTGTGTTATCACGAGTGTTTAGCGGTTAACGAACACATTTCATAATCGATACTCACTTCATCAAACTCTAGTGTTGTGTATTTGATAAATAATCGTTAATTTAACAGTGAAACACTCACGTCTTTGCTCATTATGGGATGTTCTGCCGGACTAGAGACCTTTGAAACTGCTCAAGTGTTGTTGACACACAGTCAAAACTCAATGAGGAAGTCACGTGACGCGCGACGCTTCATTCCGCGTAGATATGCTCATAACTATAGTTAATTGTTTATTTGATTGATTCCTCACATAGTTGTGATGGATCGGTGGGTATCAAAAACGAAAAAAATTACATAAAAAAAGTTTTGTATCAATTTAATGCACTCTTAATTTTCCCGCCCGAACTTCCGGCGCGGTGACGTCAGTGATTTATAAACGCACTGGAGGCTGATCTTACAAAGCACCTTTTATATATATAACAATAAATAAACAATACAAAACGAAATATATAACTAAATTAATTCAAAAGATGAACAGCTTTAAGATCTTGGAAGATAGTTTGGATATACTGTTACGTTTACATCTTATTCAAAGCTACGTATAAATGAGGACAATAAAAAAACAACCTCTTTAAAGAAAGCAATACATAAAGGATTTTGATTACTGCTGTGAATATGAAATTTAGCAAGAAGTAATAATAGGTTAATAATAAAATATTCATTATTTGATCTTTTGTATATAAAGAAGCCAAACGCACATCCTTAAAAAGCAAAGAGAAACCATGGAGCACATTGTCATGTAATTTTGATGTGTTCTTTTATCTTTGGTACCTTGGCATTAATACAAAATAAATACATAAATAATAAATAAATAAAAAGACAGGCTGATCGAATCACCGCAGCTCGTCGGCGAGCATCTGTACGCAAACGCGGCTGCGCGCGACCTCGATTCTGATTGG
Source organism: Gymnocypris eckloni scoliostomus (assembly GCA_027564155.1). Lineage (NCBI taxonomy): Eukaryota > Metazoa > Chordata > Actinopteri > Cypriniformes > Cyprinidae > Gymnocypris > Gymnocypris eckloni. The sequence goes on from CM050431.1 coordinate 24,482,016, forward strand.
TCCAGAGGAACGTGACGACACAGCTGCTATAAAAGGACATGTGGCGGTGGCGCGATATTCAAAGCTAGCTTACAGTAAGTCGCACTGTACGTTATAGTCAAAAATATATAATAAACAATAGACATGGATTCCTTGAATATAGCGAAGACTTTATCAAATTCCCCACGGAAGACACGAGGACAGATTCAGGTGACATTAACCGTTATATCAATTAATTTAGTCAGGGATGAAGATGTATGTCGTGCAGATTAGTGAGCAGATAATATCTCAGTGTTTATGTGAAGATAATATGCATATTTTTAAAAAGCGAGTGTGGTATGTGTGGATTGGCTTTCGTAAATGTCAATAATAAATGACTCAAGTCTTTCTTTGTCATCCTCTCAGGTTATTTTCGGACCGATGTTTTCAGGAAAAAGGTGAGGATGAAGAAATATCACCAGTAGGCACATGCTATGCTTTGTTATGTTATGAAATATGAATATATAAACTGTAAAAACATCGTTTTGGTTCAGCGAATGGCGCCAAATACCGTTGGTTGGCGCGAGAACGGTTGCATTGTTCAAAAAGATAGCGCGAAAAACGGTTTATTGACTCTAACGTTCCTATAAACAACTAGTACTGTTTATGTAAATATTAAAAACAAATTATAACGTTAATAGTTAGTTAATTAGACAATCGACTGAAAGAAAGCTAACAGGAAACGCTCTTTAAAACGTCATCAAAATATTAGCATTATTGTTCATGGAACGTTTTTCTGAAACATGTTAATTAGACGTTAAACGTTATTATGTACTTTTTCCTGTCACGTTTGCAAAAATTGTCAAATGTATTGTTCACTTAATGTTTCATAACCAAGAAAAGCGTTGTGTAAACATCTGTTTGTTCTGAGAGCGTTCAGAAATTATGTTTTCATAACGTTAGCCAAACCTTCTTAGTACATTTGTGTTAATTAGGTGAACTCTTCAGGTATCAGTGACATTATTTGGGGTCACATTGCTGAAAAATATAGTACATTATTAAAAATGAACAAAAATATGTCATGCACTCCTGTCAGTCTGATATCAGGGCTCTTTGAGACTCCAGACAGCAGCACTAATGTCACATTTTCTGATGCATGTTATTAGGTTATCATTAAATCAGCTGGATTGTGATGTGTTGATTGCATTATGTGTGTGTGTGTGTGTGTGTGTTCAGCACTGAACTGATGCGGCGCGTGCGGAGGTTCCAGGTGGCTCAGTATTCCTGTCTGGGCCACACATGACATAAGAGAGAGTGTGTGTGTGTGACATGAGAGAGAGAGAGACAATGAGTGTGTGTGTGTGAGAGAGACAATTAGTGTGTGTGTGTGTGTGTGTGGTGTGTGTGCAATGTGTGTGTGTTATCTGAGAGTCGTGTGTGTGCGTGTGTGTGGTTATCTGAGGTGTGTGTGTGTGTGTGAGAGAGAGTGTGTGTGTGAGAGAGTGTATGTGTGTGGTTATCTGAGGTCGTGTGTGTGTGTGTGTGTGGCGTGTGTGAGAGTGTGTGTGTGGTTATCTGAGTGTGTGTGTGTGAGAGAGTGTGTGTGTAAGAGAGAATGTGTGTGTGTGAGAGAGAATGAGTGTGTGAGAGAGAGAGTGTGTGTGAGAGAATGTGCGTGTGTGAGAGAGAGAGAGCGTGTGTGTTATCTGAGGGTGTGTGTGTGTGCGATCATGAGTGAGTGTGTGTGTGTGTAGAGAGAGTGAATGTGTGTGTGTAAGAGAGTGAATGTGTGTGTGTGTGTAAGAGAGTGAGTGTGTGTGTGCGAGAGAGAGAGAGTGTGTGTGTGTGAGCGAGAGAGTGTGTGTGTGCGATCATGTGTGTGTGTGTGTGTGCAAGTGTGTGTGTGTGGTTATCTGAGGGGTCGTGTGTTTGTGCTGCAGGAGTATGATGGAGGCCGTTCCTGCGAGCTGTCTGAGAGACGTCTGGAGTCTGGCGCTGCAGGCCTGCGTCATCGGCATCGATGAGGGACAGTTCGTATGTTTCCATCCCACTCGCTTCAGTCATTATCCAGCTCACTTTATGCATCGTAATGTCCTGATTATTAATGGAGATGTTTGTCTTCTGCAGTTTTCAGACACGGTTGAGTTCTGTGAGGAAATGGCCAACATGGGAAAAACCATCATAGTAGCAGCACTTGATGGAACCTTCCAGAGAAAGGTGCGATGTCTGTCTTTAACGTTTTATAGCAATTCATAAAATTTGAATAATTAATAAAAAACATTTTGTTTACAATACTTGCATAAATATTTATTTCTATAACTTTATATTTACCGTTTTGAAAATATTTATATTATAAATGTATTTCTGAAATATACAGCACATATATTATGTAAACACAAACTTTTATTTTGGATGCGATTAATCGTTTGACCGCACTAGTGTATGTTTCTTTACTGTGTGTGAATACTGCGCAGTGTTGATGACCTTCGACCCTTGTGTTTCTGTTTGTGTAAATACTGAGCAGTGTTGATGACCTTGACCCTTGTGTTTCTGTTTGTGTAAATACTGAGCAGTGTTGATGACCTTTGACCCTTGTGTTTCTGTTTGTGTAAATACTGAGCAGTGTTGATGACCTTTGACCCTTGTGTCTGTGCAGCCCTTCGGTAATATCCTGAATCTGGTGCCTCTAGCGGAGAGCGTGGTCAAACTGAACGCCGTCTGCATGCAGTGCTTCAAAGAAGCCGCGTACACCAAGAGACTCGGCGCCGAACAAGAGGTGAGGACAACCGTCCCTCCAGACGACTGAACAGAAGAACTCACACCTGACGAGAAATGATTCGTGTTCATCTTAAACCGGAGCTTCCGTCAGTACTGTGTGTGCGCGATCGCGAGTGCTCTTAGACGTGCACACCAAACGCGCTCTCTGTACTCGCTAACAAAGCATTAAAAGTCATTGTTAGTTGTTTAACTTTGTGATGGATAGCACACGCCTCGACTGGGCTCATAGATAGATAAGTCGACCAATCGACAGACCAGTCGGTCAAGCGAAAATAATCGGCAGATTAGCCGACTAATCTGGGGAAATAACGGATAGTTATGCAGACCAAGCAGAAATAAGCAACAGACAAGGCGACTAATCGGAAAATAATCGAGCGATTTACTGGGGAAATGTATCAATAGTTAAGCCGGCCAAGTGGAAATAATCGGCAGGCTAGCGGACAAATCGAAAATAATCAATAGGCTAGCCAACAAACGGAGAAAATAATAAATTGATTAGTCGGCTAATTGGAAAATAATCGATAGATTAGGCGACTAATTGAAAATAATAACAATCGATAGATTAGTCGGCTAATCGGGGAAAACAATAATAGATAGATAAGTCAAACAATCGGAAATAACCGTTAGGTTTGCCAACTAGTCGAGAAATAATCGATAGACTAGCCGGCTAATCGGAAAATAATTGATAGACACACAATCGGGAATAATCGGCAGGCCAATCGAAAATAACCGATAGACTAATCGAACAGATTGAAAACAATCGATAGACTAATCGGGAAATAGTCGATAGACCAGTCGACAAACCGGAAAATAATTTATAGGCTAATCTGGAAATAATTGATAGATAAGTCGACCAATCGAAAATAATCGATAGATTTAGTGGGGAAAATAATCAATAGATAAGCTGATCAAGTGGGAAAAATCAACAGACTAGTTGACTAATCGAAAATAATCGTTAGGTTAGCCAACTTAAGGTGGAAAATAATAAATAGATTAGTCGGCTAATTGGAAAATAATCGATAGATTAGGCGACTAATTAAAAATAATAACAATTGATAGATTAGTCGGCTAATCAAAAAATTAAATAGATAGATAAGTCGACCAATCGAAAATAATCGCTAGGTTTGCCAACTAGCCGGGAAATAATCGATGACTAGTCGGTTAATCGGGAAATAATCAAAAGACTAGTCAGCTAACCGGAAAAATAGCCGTTAGGTAAGTCGACAAGTCGAAAAGTAATCGATAGACTAGTCGACTAATTGGGGAATAGCTGATAGACAAGTCGACAAATCCGAAATAATCGACAGACCAGTTGGCCAATCGAAAATTAACTGACAGACTAGGTGACCAAATGGGGAAAAAGAATCGATAGATTAGTCGACTAATAGGGGGAAAAATTATAATAGATAGAGAAGTCGGCCAATCTGAAAATAATCGATAAGCTAGTCAGTTAATAAACAATATTGATAGATTAGTTGGCTAACCGGGGAAATAATAATCGACAGACTAGTCGACCAATCGGAATAATCATCAGATTAGCCGGCTAACCGGGGGAAAATAATAATCGACAGGCCAGTTGACCAATCGGGGAATAATCGATAGGTTAGTCGGCAAATTGGGGAAAATAATAATCGATAGAGAAGTCGGCTAATTGGAAAATAATCGGCAGGCAAATTGGGAAAAATTATAATAAATCGATAGATTAGTCGGCTAATCGGGGAAAATAGTAAACGATAGATTAGCCGGCCAAGTGAAAACAATCAAAAGGTTAGTCGACTAATCGAAAACTATGGTAATAATAATAATAATAATCGATAGATTAGTCGACCAGTCGACAAATAATCGATAGATTAGTCGACTAATTGAAAATGAGAATAATAATAATCGATAGATTGGTTGACAATAGAAATGTTGGTTAGCTGCAGCCCTAGCTCACTGCATCTTGTGTTTGCTCCCTCAGGTGGAGGTGATCGGCGGAGCGGATAAGTATCACGCGGTGTGTCGGGGGTGTTACGGGGGTCTCGCGGTGTGTAAGGAGAACTGTGATCCGCAGAGAGAGGAGACGCCGCCGCATGTGATGTCAGGAAAACAGACCAATCAAAGCGCTCCACGGAAACTCTTCACCTCCCTTCATTTATGAGAATACCTCCTCAGCCGTACCACTGCAAACGAGTTTCTTCCTTCGTATGTTTATTTCCTAGTGTGTGTGTATATATATATATCTATATATCATATCAGTGCTGTCAAACCATTAATCACATCCAAAATCAGTTTGTTTTCATAATGTGTCTGTACGGTGTATATATATAAATACACACATACAGCCTACTTTGAAAATATGATATATTTATTTACATATCATATATAAATGTATTTAATATATAAACGTTACATATGTTTCTTAAATGTATGCATGCATGTGTGCGTATTTAAATACACGCAGTACTCACACATATATTATGTAAACAAACGTTTATTTTGGATGCAATTAATCGAGGTTAATTGTTTGACTAAATGAAAACAAAAATACTATAAACTGTAAGCTATGATTTATTTTTTAAATGCATTTAAATAAAATACAACTTTTTTTAATTCTAATTAATTAGTTGTATTTTTTTAATGAGCTCAAACTATAATAATTATACATTCGATTTTTTTAAATGACCAAATTAAATCAATTAAAAAATATATTTAATATGATATTAATTATAATTAGTATGAATTATTAATGATAATATTATATAATAAAAATATAATTTTATCAAACTAAACCTTAAGGTATAATATATTTTTTTTAAATGTTTTTATTTTATTCAAATTAAATATTAATTATTTTTTTTTATATGAGCTCATTAAACTGTATAATAATTATACATTACAATTTTATTCAAATAAAAAAATTATATATGATAATATTAATATTGAATAATTATTATGTAATAAAAATTGAATTTAATCAAATTAATTTGTATTACCAGTAATGTGTATGTACGGTGTTTATATATATATATATATATACATACAGCATACTTTGAAATTATATTTATTTTCATATAGTTTATATCATATATATAAATGTATTTAATATTTAAACGTTACATATGTTTCTTAAATATATACTGTATGTGTGCTTATTTTAATATACACAGTACACGCATATATTATGTATACAAAACTTTTATTTTGTATATTTATTTTTTAAATCCATTTAAATAAATGTTTTTTTTTAATATATTAGTTAAAAAAAATTAATATGAGCTCATAAAACTATAATAATTATGTATTAAAATTATATAATATGATATTAATATTGAATAATTATGAATGATATTATATAATACAAATTGAATTTAATCCAATTAATTTTTATTACCAATAATGTGTATGTACGATGTATATTGATCATGTATATATAAATACGCACACATACAGTATACATTGAAAATATTATATATTAATTTACATATAATTTCTATCATATACACATGCATGTGTGCGTATTTAAATATACACAGTACACACATTATGTAAACAAACTTATTTTGGAGGCGATTAATAATTTGGCAACTAATCTAAAAATGATTGAATCAGGACACATTTACTGAGATATATTTGTCTTGTTTTCTGCCGGGGGATAAAAATACTCTTTAATTCAAAGGCTAAACTAGAGTATTTTTCTTATTAGCAGACTTGTTTTAAACAAAGAACTAGCACAATGTATAATTTAAGTCATTTTACTTGTCAATTTAATGCATATTAATTCCATAATTTGTAGATATTTATACTAGAAAACAAGATATAAGTACTAAGGCATAAAATCATATTTGTCAGTGCACTGTTACTACACAGATTTAACTCTATAGTGAGATTTTTACACCTGATTTGTATTTTAATGTTGTTTTATTGCTATTGATTTCTTTGTATATAATACCTTTAACCTTTAGCTTAAAGCAGGTCCAGCAAAATATGGTGTGTTTGTACTTTCAGTTTTAAAATGAGTCAATTATTTGTACATGTTTTAATTTAAAGGGTTATTTATAATTGTGTCACAACCAGCGGATCAATGGAAAACTGCCAATTAGTGATGCATGGTGATTAAAATGAGTGATTTTCAATGTTTTTCATGTGCGTGTTACAACAGAAATAGTTTACATTCATGCATTTAGGATACAAGTAATCATAAAGCCGGAAATATTTGTAATATACAAATTATGTGTGGCTAGATGAGAAACGCAGAAGTCTTGTTTTCTGTAAATTGATCAAAATTAAGCGAGTTTATGATTGTAATAAATATCTGCTCATGGTCTTAAAAAAATGTAACAATTAAAAAGATTTTAAAAAAAAATTAATTCCACACTGAGAGATAATTTGTTCTTGTTTTAAACAAACTCATTTGCATTTTTGAGGATATTTAGATATTAGTATTAAAAAAGACAATTTTGGGGGGAATGCATGCAACCTTTAATACCATGATTATTAATTAAAAAAGCCCTGCTTTGATTAAAAGCTCTTTAAGGTCTAAATCTCTGAAAGGGCTAATTAGGACCCACAAAAACCCAGTTCGTAGATATCTAAAAATGACATTTATTATCCAAGCGGTTGCATTATTTAGTTTTATTTAGAATACAAAGCTTTGTTTTTAGAAAAAGAAAACTGGTTATTCACAGAAAATGTGAGTTTGAAGACAACAACAACCAAAGTAATCTGAAAATGCACAAAAAGCAAACATTGAAAATAAATCAAATTCTGAAAATACTTTTTCTTAATGCTCATGAAGGACAACCTTCATCAAATCAATGTTGTAAAGCAGAAAAACAGCACCAGAGAACATTTTCACATCCAAAATCTGTTTGTTTTAACATTAAACCAGATTTTGAAGCATGTTAAAGCAGCATAACAGCCTCGTTTACAACCCCAAACCTCTATTGCAGCTTGACTGGATGTAATCTGGAAACTACCACATTTCTAAAGCGAACACAATTAGTAAACGGGGTCAATGGGCTCTTATTGTTCCTAGCACATTCCTACTCGTTCAGCTGGGAAAACGTTAACAAAACACACAAACGCTGCTGTGATTCCAGTGCGAGCGACAATAACTTATCGTTTTATTCCAGCTCATCAGTGCAAGTCTGAACTCATCTACAGCCACATACAAAAATCATCATATTTACACATTTAAAGAGACAGTACACCCAAAAAAGAAAATTCAATCATCCTCAAGTAGGTTCAGATCTGTATGAATGTGTTTGTTCTGAACACAAAGGAAGATATTCTTGAGCAGTATTTTAATTTTTCCTGCTATTGAAGTCAATGGTGGCCCAAAACAGAATATCTTTGTTTGTGTGCAGGTTTGGATCTACTCGAGGCTGATTGAGTTTTCATTTTGGGTGTACTGTCCCTTTAAGGCCACATGTGAAATGCCAAACAGACTCTTCGGTGTCACGTGACCTGGTGTTGTGTTTGAGGTTTCTGTGCAGGTCAGAGGTCAGTAGACGGTCGGCTGGTAGCTGCTCTGGCCGGACGGGTCAGGGTTCGGTGAGATGGGCGGCTGCTGGAAGATGTCTTGGCCGTTGTTCTGGAAGGACGGGTATGTGGGCGGCGTGTAGGCGGTGGGATACGGCGATGTGGGGTCCCCTGCCGGATCGGTGTAGTTCTGGGTCACGTCTGAGACGCCCTGACGAAACCGTCTCAAGGCGAAGTACGTTAACGCTCCCTGAGAAGACGAGAGAGAGATTCAACGGTCAATCAAGTGGGTTTTGAACTTGACCCATTTAATCACGAATAGTGACCATAAAACCAAATATGTGCAGTTTCTCATGATTAGAGCAGAATCTTGAAAAGATGATGACTGCAACAAAAGCCTAGAAAAGTATTTTAACATAAAGATATGACAAAGATAAGGTGTGTTCATAGAGTGATATATGCTATATTAATAATGTGTTTAGTCTTTTAAAAACACTTTTAATGCATTAAGCCACGTTAAGCATGTTCAAATGTCCCGGAAGTGCCGCTGCTTCCTGAAAAGTTCACGCACATCCACATATGAAATCACTTGCATATATGTATGTATATACACAACTAAAGCATGCGTCTTTCTTATCAGCGCCAGAACGCCCCCCACACACCAGCTACAGGTGGAGAGGAGACAGTGATGAAGCCAATCAGTGTATGGGGATGATTAGGAGGCCATGATGGTCAGAGGACAATTTAGGCCAAAGTGGGCAAAGATAAAAATGTATCTTTCTTATAAAAAAATAAGAACACAGATACAGATTACAAATACACATAATATACAAGTAAAACAAACAGTGCTTTATTTCCAGGTACAATAGGTGTATTTAGCAGAGCATCCAAGAAACTGATTGAACAAATGTAAAAATAATACACTATATAGATTGATTCCTAAAGCCACTGTATTAAAGTTTTTTTAGTCAAGAATAGTGAGTTCTCTGTTTTGTTGTTTTTGTGTTCCTGTGGCTCAGTGGTTAGAGCATTGCGTTAGCAGTGCAAAGGTTGTGGGTTCACTTCCCAGGGAACACATGTACTGACAAAACATGTATAGCCTGAATGCACTGTAAGTCGCTTTGGGTAAAAGCATCTGCTAAATGCATAAATGTATTAACGTCAAAGGAATAGTTTACCCAAAAATAATAATTATGCCATCTGTCATGGTGTTTTATTTGTATACCATCATTTACTCAAAAGTTGTTTTAAACCTGAGTGAGTTTCTTTCTTCTGCTGAACTTAAACGCTATTTTGAGGAACAAGGAAAACCAAATAGTTTCTGATCCTCGGTGACTTCCCAGATTCACCAAAACATCTTATTTTGTGTTCAGCACATGAAAGAAATGAATACAGGTTTGGGACAACATGAGAGTGAGTAAATAATGTCAGAAATTTAATTGTAGGGTGAACTATCCCTTTAATGACAATCGGCTGCATGTTTAATACTGTCCCTTTAAGAGCTGCACGTATCTAATACACAGCTGTTTACTTTCATTTTAGACATAACCAACTGAGTCTAAATGTAAACCTTGTGTGTTTTGACCGTATTAGCTTAAAAGATAACTTAGTTCAGTAATCAGGTGCTGTTTGACAGGGTTTTAGCGTGCGTGCTTCTGGTGTATGCGCTCAGAAAAAGCAGACATCACCAGCGCGCGAATGAAACGTTTAACCAAGGCGTGTATGCAAATAATGCACTTTTGAGATCGCGAATAAGTGCAGTGTCCTGTCAGAGTAACTCTACCGCTGTATGTCGTGTTGTACACTATATAGAGACGGAGGAGCCAGAACTGATATATGTATGTGCGAGTGTTTATAGGCGTGTATGCATGGATCGAGTTTATATGTATGTGTGAGAGTTTATAGGTGTATATGCATGGATCGAGTTTATATGCATGTGCGAGTGTTTATAGGTGTATATGCACGGATCGAGTTTATATGTATGTGCGAGTGTTTATAGGTCTATATGCATGGATCGAGTTTATATGCATGTGCGAGTGTTTATAGGTGTATTTGCATGGATCGAGTTTATATGTATGTGTGAGTGTTTATAGGTGTTTATGCACGGATTGAGTTTATATGTATGTGTGAGTGTTTATAGGTGTTTATGCACGGATCGAGTTTATATGTATGTGTGAGTGTTTATAGGTGTATATGCATGGATCGAGTTTATATGTATGTGTGAGTGTTTATAGGTGTATATGCATGGATCGAGTTTATATGTATGTGCGAGTGTTTATAGGTGTATATGCATGGATCGAGTTTATATGTATGTGTGAGTGTTTATAGGTGTATATGCACGGATCGAGTTTATATGTATGTGCGAGTGTTTATAGGTGTTTATGCACGGATCGAGTTTATATGTATATAGTGTTTAGGTGTATATATACGGATAGTTTATATGTATGTGTGAGTGTGTATATGCATGGATCGAGTTTATATGTATGCGAGTGTTTATAGGTGTATATGCATGGATCGAGTTTATATGTATGTGTGAGTGTTTATAGGTGTATATGCACGGGTCGAGTTTATATGTATGTGTGAGTGTTTATAGGTGTTTATGCACGGATCGAGTTTATATGTATGTGTGAGTGTTTATAGGTGTATATGCACGGATCGAGTTTATATGTATGTATGTGCAGTGTTTATAGGTGTATATGCATGGATTGAGTTTATATATGTAAAGTGTTTATAGGTGTATATGGATCGAGTTTATATGTATGTATGTGCAGTGTTTATAGGTGTATATGCATGGATTGAGTTTATATGTATGTGTATGTGAGTGTTTATAGGTGTATATGCATGGATTGAGTTTATATATGTAGCGTGTTTATAGGTGTATATGCACGGATCGAGTTTATATGTATGTGCGAGTGTTTATGCACAGATCGAGTTTATATGTATGTGCGAGTGTTTATGCACAGATCGAGTTTATATGTATGTGCGAGTGTTTATAGGTGTATATACGGAGAGTTTATATGTATGTGTGAGTTTTTTTAGGTGTATATGCACGGATCGAGTTTATATGTATGTGTGAGTGTTTATAGGTATATATGCGGATCGATATATCGTGCGAGTTTATAGGTGTATATGCACGGATCGAGTTTATAGTGCTTTATAGTGTTTATAGGTGTATATGCAGGGATCGAGTTTATAAAGAGTGTTTATAGGTATGCATACGGATTGAGTTTATATGTATGTGCAGTGTTTTTAGGTGTTTATGCGTTGAGTTTATATGCGGTGTTTATAGGTGTATATGCACGGATCAAGTTTATATGTGCGTGTGAGTGTTTATAGGTGTATATGCGGATCGAGTTTATAGTGCGGTGATATATACACGGATCGAGTTTATATGCGTGCGGTGTTAATAGGTGTATATGCACGGATCGAGTTTATATGTATGTGTGAGTGTTTATAGGTGTATATGCACGGATCGAGTTTATATGTATGTGCGAGTGTTTATAGGTGTATATGCACGGCTCGAGTTTATATGCATGTGTGAGTGTTTATAGGTGTATATGCATGGATCGAGTTTATATGTATGTGTGAGTGTTTATAGGTGTATATGCACGGATCGAGTTTATATGTATGTGTGAGTGTTTATAGGTGTATATGCACGGATCGAGTTTATATGTATGTGTGAGTGTTTATAGGTGTATATGCACGGATCGAGTTTATATGTACGTGTGAGTGTTTATAGGTGTATATGCACGGATTGAGTTTATATGTATGTGTGAGTGTTTATAGGTGTATATGCACGGATCGAGTTTATATGTACGTGTGAGTGTTTATAGGTGTATATGCAGGGATCGAGTTTATATGTACGTGCGAGTGTTTATAGGTGTATATGCACGGATTGAGTTTATATGTATGTGCGAGTGTTTATAGGTGTATATGCACGGATTGAGTTTATATGCGTGTTTATGTTTATAGGTGTATATGCACGGATTGAGTTTATATGTATGTGCGAGTGTTTATAGGTGTTTATGCACGGATTGAGTTTATATGTACGTGCGAGTGTTTATAGGTGTTTATGCACGGATTGAGTTTATATGTATTATAACTTTATTGGTTCATCAGACAGATCACACACACTCACCCACGAGCCGATGGAGAAGAATGAGAAGGCGATGACGGCGTGGGCGGCGTCTCTAGGGATGCCGGTGGTCTCTTGGGTCTTTGACCACTGATCCGCCATGAGACAGAAACACACAAACCACAGGAACGTCCAGACAGCTGATCAACACACAGCACAGAGTCATGACCGGTTCATTGATTAGACAATCTTCAGATAACAATCAGCCATGATGACACAACAAACAGGTGAAAACAGGTTGTATAAAACAGTGAAATATGACCTAAAACCTTCAGAATATAGATATTAATAAACCTGTAAAGTTGTGTATGTAAATGCTGCTGAGGTGGAGGAAAACATATTTTGAAAAAGCGACTTTAAAGAATTGCATTGTAATTTAAATATACAGACGCATATAGATGAAGTGCAATTGATATATATACACATAATAAATATACACAGTACGCATACATATATATTATATAACCAAAAACTTATTTTGGATGTGATGAATCATTTGACAGCACTAATATACCATTTATGAATTTTAGTTTATTTATTATGTTTTTTTTTTACTTAAACTAAATGAGAAATGTTGCAATGGCAACTAGCTGAAATACATTTTTTGTTTAATATTTGATTTATTTCAAGTAATTTTTTTTCTTATGCATTGAGTTAAATATAATAACCCTGATATACATCAACCCCCTTTTAAATTAGCATATTTTTAATTAAAAGTGAAAAAACTTAAGTATGACTGAAGCCTTTGGCATCTCGCTGGACGAGGACACTTAAATGACATTAATGCTTCACTTTTAGAGATTGATGCCACAATAACAGGTCAAGTGGAACACAAGACCTTTATATAATGGCACCAGAGTTTCCCCAAACGCATCTAAAGCTTGATCACCGATTCAGAAACGAGTTGAACGTCTCACCTGAGAAGCCCAGGTCAGCCATCACCACATACTTCCTCTCCTGAGCATTGCTCATCGAAGCCAGGAGCGCGTCAGCCAATAGGAAGGCGAAGCTGGCCAGGAAGGCAATGACCCCGATGCCCACGCCGTAATGACAAACCCCTTCATTCCTGTTGAAGACGCACTTCACCTGGAATTCAACGCTGCTGTTCACGTACCCTTCGGCGGTTATGGTGGAAAACACCACGATGGCGAACACCTGACATGAAGAGAAGTGAAAGCTGCATCAAACCAGAAAACAACCAGAGCTTCGCATTTTCAGAAGTATATTGACCCTTAGCTCAGAATTTCCCAATGGGGAACACATTTGCATGAGCTCTAACATTTCTTTAGGCAGACGTTTACAGAAGATTTGAAGCATCTGAATGGGTGCCGTCAGAATGAGAGCACTCCAGTCCATCAGTTAACATCTGGAGAAGACAAAAGATTAAACAAACCCAGCTTTAAGACGCTTTTAATGTCTAAAATTTGATAATCCATAATTTCCTCCAGTGAAAATCAGTCACATATAAGTTTAGAGCTGGGTGCAGATTTCTCCCTGATTCAAACCAGAACACTTTTTCACTGAAAGAAGCGTTATTATGGATTATGAACTCGTATTTTAGACATTAAAGCATCTTAATGTTGTATTTGTCTTCTCCAGATGTTAACTGATGGATTGTAGTGCTGTGATGTTTTTATCAGACTCTCATTCTGACGGCACCCATTCACTCTAATGGATTCTTTGTCATTTTAGGGTGAACTTACAGTTTAATGTTAAAAGCATGTGTCTGAATAAGTTTCCTGTTATTGTGGATGAGCTGTAGCCTTCTGATAAATGTAATAATTGATATGTTTTAGATTATAAAGCAAAGAAGACACATGAGCGTGCAGCGAGAGGAAGATAAAAACACTGAAAGCAGGAAGAGGTCACAGCCACACGCCTCCGCTGAAGTGTTTACATGCAAATGTGTCACACAGACTTCAGAATCAGTGACGGAGAAATGTCGCAAGCCTCTCGTATTACCAGCCCTCTGCAGTGTTTACATGTCAGCACTGGGACATTCTGTGCTTGTGCACTAAATCACATGATCACAGACACACTACTGAGTGACCAGGGCTGCTGTGCAAGTGTGTGTGATGCTGTAAACAAATTACCCCAGAGCCAATCTAGACAAGGTCATCTGATGCTGTCGTTATTACACCAGGACTAGATATGAATCATGGAAAGCCCCTTCATATTGAGTGCCTGAACAGCTCAATTAACTTACAATCAAGAATTACATTTGAACAAAGTCTCTTTTCAACGGATTTGAGGATGTGTTCAATAGAGAGATCAATTAAATTAACCAATCAATCTTACACTATTATTAAGTCAAGTCATATTTCTGTATCACTTCATACAATACAAAGTGTGTCAAAGCAGCTTAGTGTTGTAAAATGCATTAAATATGAAGCTAATTAATTAACCCGCTGTAAAGAAGCTATTATTCAGATTTAATTAATCAGCAATTATGAAAACAGCTCTGATGAGGCCAATAATCTCGGTTTGATTTTTAAAACTTAACCCAGCTAACACAAATGTATGTGTTTTATTAACTTTCCGAGTATGTTATTTGAGTTATGTTCAAAACGTCGAGTTTTCAAACATTAATGAACACATTTAAGGAAACGTTCCATTTTATTATCATTTAAAAAACGATACTTTTAAAAGTTTCTGAAACAAGTAGCGACGGTTATTCAAATAAAGCGCTTCGGGAAAAGATACATTGTAACATTTCAAACACGTTATTAAATGTATGTAGACGAACGTCTAACTTTGGCAGAACCTCACGAAGGTTTTGAACCCTTTTCACCCTGATCCTGCTGTCGATTATGAATCATAATAAGCTGATGATTTGACCGTGTCACATGTCACTCACCCAGCTGAGGAAGCGTATGATAGTTTGCGGCTGTTTGATGAATTTAACCGGATCGAATCCCGCTCCGGCGAGCGAGGCTCCGTACGCCACACTGTTCGACTCCATCGGTGAAACTTCACCACACACACTCACTGACACACACACACAAGCGACAGCTGAAAACACAACACGGACACACACACCCCCGGTGCAGCTGCTTCCTCAGACCGGCGTCAGTTTCACAAGTGAATCGTTCTGTTGAACCGGATCTTTTAGATGATTCACATCATTAAAGGCGACCGTTGAAACAAACCGTTCAAAGGAACCGACTCTCTAACTGATTCAAACTTCGCGAAGATTAGTCAAAATTCAATCAGTTAACAGTCTTCAACGTTACTACAAATCATAATTAATCCGTTTAATAATGAGATAATATTGATATTAACACACAATCATGACACTGTAGATAATCAGAGCTGGGTCATATTATGTCATTTACTCAATATGGCATTATCTTACTCAAAATATGATGTATGGTCAAGGATGTGTCAATATGCTGATTTATTCCAATACTGTGAGTCTTAAGGGGCCATCCACTGGGCAGCACTGGTGTTTTCCAATGGATTGTACCAAAATAACCCTATAAACTTTGGGTAATTTCCAGAAAAAGGGGAACAAGTTTGATGTGTGTCTCATGTGACCTCTTCCGACCAATAAGAGGCCGTAAAATTAAAGTAAAAAAAAAAGGCGGATCTGGCCAAATTCCACCATTAAAGATGGGCAAGTAATTAATTGTGGCAAACCAGACAGGCATGACCAATAAAAACAATTTTGGGGTATAAAATGGATGTGTGGACACAGACAGACAACGAGATGCGGTTACCGTTATCTCAGCTTTGTTACTTTGTTTAATTAAGTGTTATTTTGACATCTGGAACTCTGCTTTTGGAGCTTCATTGACTCAATTACTGGCTCCGTGACACAATTATCTGTTTGTATTGAACATTGTTGGCTTTATCAAACATGTTTTTGCATTTATTAGTCATTTTACCTCTCCAACCCCCCCACACACACACACACAATGTTAACAAATACATCTAAATACAAATATTATAATCTAACAGAACATTTTCTGAAAATAATAATATCCTATATATTTTTTTTTATACAATTTTTACAAACGAGGACATCCAAAAAGAGGTCTTGTCAAGTTTAGCTCACTTCCAACTACAAAATTGTCTCCAAAATACAGTTAAGTAGCTAGAAACACGCTCTTGTTTCACATGAATCTGACAGTAGACACATTGTTGGCCGTCTTTGCTTCTGATTGGTCGAGCCATGAGCGCTTGTCTATTGTTTGGGTTTGAATAAACCTTTGTCTGAACACGATAACATTGAACCAAACGCGGATCTGATGAAACTCCCAGAAAACCCAAGACTCATCGTGAAGCTGTGCCTTCATACAGAACGCTTTCATCCACGGATTGGTCTTCATGCTGTCAAACAGAACAAAACCAGCGGTTTAATGTGTGTAACACCTCTAGAACAACCAGAACGGTCTAGAAATCAAATAATACTCATACCTCAGAAGAGTCACTCAATCTGTCAGCTCGGACGACGTCTTCCTCGTAACTCTCCGACATCTCAAAGGAAGCACACACAAACCAGCGCTTACCAACAATGGACAATATTTGAAGGAATGTCCCAAAGAAATTACACTGTGTTCCATGAATGAAATTTAGTACAGCCCTAACCAGCACACACACACAGAGACATATAGACACACACACACAGACAGACAGACAGAGACACACACACACATATAGACACATACACACAGACAGAAAGACACACACACACACATATAGACACATACACACAGAAAGACACACACACACACAGAGACAGACACGCACACACACATATAGACACATACACACAGAAAGACACACACACACACAGAGACAGACACGCACACACACATATATAGACACAGACAGACACACACACACACATATATAGACACACACAGACAGACATACACACAGAAAGACACACAGACAGACAGACACACACACACACACATATATAGACACATACACACAGAAAGACACACACACAAACATTTATAGACACAGACACGCACACATATATAGACACAGACACGCACACACACAGACAGATACACAGACACACATAGACACACACAATAGACACAGACAGACAGACACGCACACCCACAGACACACACACACACACACAATATTTGAAGGCATGTCCCAAAGAAATTACACTGTGTTCCATGAATGAAATTTAGTACAGCCCTAACCAGCACACACACAGAGACACACACACACACACACATATATAGACAGACAGACAGAGACACACACACAGACAGACATACACACAGAGACAGACACGCACACACACACAGAAAGACACACACACACACAGACACACACACACACACAGAAAGACACACACACAGAGACAGACAGACACGCACACACACATATATAGACACATACACACAGAAAGACACACACACAGACAGACACACACACACACACACACACACATATATAGACACATACACACAGAAAGACACACACACACACAAACATTTATAGACACAGACACACACACAGACAGACACGCACACAGACAGACAGACACACACACATATATAGACACATACACACAGAAAGACACACACACACACACAAACATTTATAGACACAGACACACACACAGACAGACACACACACACATATATAGACACACACAGACACACACACACACACACACAATATTTGAAGGCATGTCCCAAAGAGAAGAAGTTATGCACATTTTGGCCAAATTCTGAGGCAGTAATGTTTACAAATACTAGTGTTTTTGAACCATACTGTGGTAAAGTACTGTTTGTGGTACTATAACAATGATCAGTGTGGTTATGCATTAGCATTCATTAACAAAGTGTTGTAAATACTATATATAACACACTATGTAGTATTTTTTCATGTGCTGTTTATTAACTAAAAGACAAGCAATAATAAATGCATCCTCACTTTATCATCTCCATCCTCCTGTTTATCAACGCTTCTCATTTTTCTGCGTTCTTCAACGAGTCTTGAATAAAAAGCAGGACATTAGTTCAACAATGCATTTGATTTTAGGCTAGATTTATGAGTTTGTAGGGAAAACTCACGGGTGTTTTCTGGCATATCTTCTCCCTGAGAATATTAATCAGAATGAGCGGTGATGAGTTGCACATAATAAACGATGCATGTGTTATAACGAGTGATACTTACGAAGCACGAGTCCATAAACACAGCACGCGATCACAGCGGCGTTCAGCAGAGCGAAAGAGGTGAAAACAACGATCACAACCAAAGGAGAGACTGTGTTGAGTTCTGCAGAATACAGACGGACCCGGTTCAGCAGGTGCACAACAGACTTTCATTTCATCATAGCATTATGACCAATCTGGCCTAACAATTAAAAAAGAGCCACATAATCAATACTGAATGAGAGGAGAACTTCATATATGAATATATTGATTTTTTAGAAATACGTTTTATATATACATTCATATAGTCCTTTGTAATATACACATTTAATATAAGATTAAATAAAAAAAAAAAATTTCATTCAAATTAATTTATGAATAAAAATTAGTGTAAAATAAAAATGAATTTTTTTCAATTAAATCTAATTTTAAATGTGTATATTCGAAATATATATATATAATGTATTTCTAAAAAAAACTACATGCATACATGACTTTATGAAGAAGAGATAAATTCAAAAATCTGAATCATCTCATTCAATATTGATTTTTTTTTTTTTTTTAAGGTTTGTCAAGCACGTCATAACAACCCAGTCACATAAAATTAAATTACGGACAATTAAAGAAATATCATTTTTAGAACTATGTTTTATACATATTCCTTTGTAATATACAAATATAATATAATATTTAATAAAAATAAAATGATATATGTATACACACAGAATTCATTTTCATTCAAATTAATTTCTGATTAAAAATAATTGTAAAATAAAAATGATTTTTTTTCTCAAATAAATCTAATTTTAAATGTGTATATTACAAAGAAATTAGATTTATTTGAAAAACAAATTAATTTTTATTTTACAATATTTTTTATTCATAAATTAATTTGAATGAAATTGAATTGTGTGTGTATAGATATATAATTGTATGATTTTTTTTTAGATAAATTCAAAAATCTGAATTTTTCTCATTCAGTATTGATTTTATTTATTTATTTTTTAATTTTTTCAAGGTTTGTCAAGCACATCATAACAATCCAGTCACATAAAATTAAATTACGGACAATTAAATAAATATATAATTAATAAAATGACATATATGTCTTTTCTTTAAGCACCACTCCCCTTAGTTGGATTCAAGTATCAACATCATAATTTCTATATTTTTATCATGTTATAGTAATTATTATTTATTTTCATTGTTTTAATTAACTTATTTTCTATATACATAGAGCAAGAGGGAATTTTTGCACATATAACATGCTTAATTAAATTTTTTATAATGTCTGTTAATTGAATTAATTTTGGGAAGTATAACTAATATAAGTACAAATATAAGTGATATATGCATACGTTTGTTCCTAAAAAGATAAGAATGAAAAATTAAGCTACTCAGACCCCAAAAAATAAATTTGTACCATATTTAGAAACATAAATGGCAGAATATTTGCATTAGGTTAGTCATCTAATTTGTTTCTTTAAGACTTAAATTAGTCTAAGTTGAATCCACAATATAAGACTGATTACCCCTTTGGTTAACTGCTGGTTGGTCAAACTAGTTCTTAAAGAGACAGTGCACCCAAAAAATTAATTCTGTCATTATTTACTCATCCTCAAGTAGTTTGTAATCAGGCTGTTTTGGGCCACCATTGACTTCAATAGTAGGAAAAAAAATACTGTTCTGAATATCTTCCTTTGTGTTCAGAACAAACACATTCATGCAGGTTTGTAACTTTTTACTTGTTTACATTTTTGGGTGTACTGTCTCTTTAAGACACAGAGGCTAAGTTTGACCCCGTTTTAAAGACTCTGTCAGGTGTACCCTCTTTACTGATCAGCATCTTTGGGCTGCGGATGCTGGTGCTGTTGTCGAAGCGGTCTGAAGCTTGGCAATGGTAGAAACCAGCGCCGTCTCGGCCTACAGACAGAGCCAGAACGGATTCGTCTGACCAGGACACTGCGTAGAAACCTCCTCGGCCCAGCAGCCTGCTGTTGTTGAGGAACCAGCTGTAATGTGGAAACGTTCCCCGCTCCACCTTACAACTCAACACAACACCAATCACCTGGAAGTCCAGACCCACGTGTTTGAAGGGCGTCATCGTTACAGCGCCTCCTACAGACTCTGAGACGTCAGGGTTCAGATACACAAGACAAAACAATGCACCGGAAACCACAGTGTACACTGTACAAAGAATACTGTATTCTGTTCAGCTGCAGGATGCCAGAATAATTTAGTAAATAATACAGAAAAACTGTAATTTACAAACAAGGACATTTGAATGCAAACCAGTAAATTCTACAACACACACTTCTATTAACCACCATAATGCATGATTATTAATATGCATGGCTAAGAACTTCATTTGAACAACTTTAAAGATGATTTTAAATTATTTAGCACCCTCAGAAATATTGTCCAAACCATACATCAATGGAAATATGATTTATTCAGCTTTCAGATGATCTCAATTTCACAAAACCGACACGTATGACTGGTTTTGTGCTCCATTAACAAACAGATATGAATAAAACTGTACATATTGATGCATGTAAGTGCTGCAGAGGTTTAGAAAGAAATATTTTTGAGGGAAAAGACTCTTATTTTGAAATTCTTTGTTATGGAATCAAATCTCAAAGTGCATGAAAATACAAGTTTTTGCCGTAAATGTGATTTTGGTGCATTGAGCTACATACCCACGATCAAGCTGACCGGGTCACTCAGAGCCCAGTTGCCCTCGTTGCTGGCGTTACATCTGATCCGTCCCATGTGCCGGTTCAGCTCGACAGACAGTGTAAAGGACACATGGTTTGCGTCGGTGGTTTCGGAGGCGATGATGTCCGTGTGGTTCAACAGGTTAAAGGTGTAGAGCGGCGTTCCTTTCTTAGACTGACACGTGATGCTGGCTTTATAACCTCCGTCCTCGTGCTTCACGACGTCAAAGGAGATTTCAGGCTTCGACACGTATTCTAGAGAACAAGACATTGAGCTTTTGTAAAATAAAGTGAAACTTTTATTCATTAAGGACATTAAATTGATCAAAAGTGAGAATATTTAGCTTTAAGAGAGTCTCTTCTGATCATCAAGACTGTATTTATTCAAACAAAAAACAGAAAAACAGTCAAATCTTATTTCAATTTCTAATTTACTTTAAAATAGAATTTATTTCTGTATTTTCAGCATCATTACTCCAGTCTTCAGTGTCACATGATCTTCAGAGATCATAATAATATGCTGATTTATGAGTTTTGAAACTGTTTTTGGAATGTTTTTATTTGATTCTTTGTTTAATACAAAGTTATAAAGAATAGAATTTATTTAAAAAAAAAAAAAATTGTTAGAATACACAAAGCTATTTAAAAGTTTGCGGTCAGTAATTTTTCTTTAAAAAATTATTTTATATTAATTTAAATAATATTTTAATAAATTACATACATAATTAATTCATATTATATTCAGGAGGGATGTGTTAAATTAATAAAAAATTCATACTAAAGACTTATATTGTTAGAAAATATTTATATTTTGAACAAATGCTGATTTTTTTTAACTTTGTATTCATCAAAGAATCAAATAAAAAAGTTCAAAAATCAGCATATTATTATGATTTCTGAAGATCATGTGACACTGGAGTAATGATGCTGAAAATACAGAAATAAATGACAGTTTAACACATAGAATACAGTTATTTTAAATCATAATAATATTTCAGATTCTGTATTCATAAAACTGACACTTATTATTTGTTTTGTGCTCTATGAACAAACTCCTCACACTTCTATTAATATCTATTTTGTACCTTTAACATACTGAAAACCTCTATAATAATAATAATAATAATAATGCATGATTATTAATATGCATGGCTAAGAACTTCATTTGAACAACTTTAAAGATGATTTTAAATTATTTAGCACCCTCAGAAATATTGTCCAAACCATACATCAATGGAAATATGATTTATTCATCTTTCAGATGATCTCAATTTCACAAAACCGACACGTATGACTGGTTTTGTGCTCCATTAACAAACAGATATGAATAAAACTGTACATATTGATGCATGTAAGTGCTGCAGAGGTTTAGAAAGAAATATTTTTGAGGGAAAAGACTCTTATTTTGAATTTTTTTGTTATGGAATCAAATCTCAAATTGCATGAAAATACAAGTTTTTGCCGTAAATGTGATTTTGGTGCATTGAGCTACATACCCACGATCAAGCTGACCGGGTCACTCAGAGCCCAGTTGCCCTCGTTGCTGGCGTTACATCTGATCCGTCCCATGTGCCGGTTCAGCTCGACAGACAGTGTAAAGGACACACGGGTTGCGTCGGTGGTTTCGGAGGCGATGAGGTCCGTGTGGTTCAACAGGTTAAAGGTGTAGAGCGGCGTTCCTTTATTAGACTGACACGTGATCCTGGCTTTATAACCTCCGTCCTCGTGCTTCACGACGTCAAAGGAGATTTCAGGCTTCGACACGTATTCTAGAGAACGAGACATTGAGCTTTTGTAAAATAAAGTGAAACTTTTATTCATTAAGGACATTAAATTGATCAAAAGTGAGAATATTTAGCTTTAAGAGAGTCTCTTCTGATCATCAAGACTGTATTTATTCAAACAAAAAACAGAAAAACTGTCAAATCTTATTTAAATTTCTAATTTACTTTAAAATATAATTTATTTCTGTATTTTCAGCATCATTACTCCAGTCTTCAGTGTCACATTATCTTCAGAGATCATAATAATATGCTGATTTATATGCTGAGTTTTGAAAGTGTTTTTGGAATTTTTTATTTGATTCTTTGATTAATACAAAGTTATAAAGAATAGAATTTATAAAAAAAAAAAATTGTGTTAGAATACACAAAGCTATTTAAAAGTTGCGGTCAGTAATTTTTCTTAAAAAAAATATTTTATATTAATTTAAATAAGATTTTAATAAATTACATACATAATTAATTCATATTATATTCAGGAGGGATGTGTTAAATTAATAAAAAAGTCATACTAAAGACTTATATTGTTAGAAAATATTTATATTTTGAACAAATGCTGATTTTTTAACTTTGTATTCATCAAAGAATCAAATAAAAAAGTTCAAAAATCAGCATATTATTATGATTTCTGAAGATCATGTGACACTGAAGTAATGATGCTGAAAATACAGAAACACATAGAATACAGTTATTTTAAATCATAATAATATTTCAGATTCTGTATTTTTGATCACATTAGCACAGTCTTAATTGCTGAGAGAGGACACTAAACATCTAATCATAACGGTTATACTCTGTATAATTGTGTATATCAGTGTTGATCGTACCGTTGATGTACACGCTCACAGCGCCGCTGGAGTTGGAGAGGGTCGTGTCGTTGAATCGGTTCGACGCCACACACATGTAAAGGCCTGTGTTTTGTGCAGAAAGCCCGTGGATGCTCAGAGTGTCTCCATACCCGTCGTACGGCATCCGAACCGGAGCGTCGTTCCAGAACCAGTCATAGGAGACGTACGTTCCTGCGGTTGTTGTGCACACGAGGGTCAAGCTTTGCCCTTCCCATACGTTCTCAATGGAGGGATGTGAAACGATGCTCACGTTTGTCACTGGAACTATAAAAACACAGAACCGTGCTTCATGTGGCGCTATGAGCTTGTTTATTCTGTAGAACCAGTGCGTTGCAAAAAAATGCTTTCTAGTATAAATATCGACAAATTCTGGAAATTAAGATGAGAAGTAAAATGACTTATTATCCAAATTTTGTCAAAGTATGGGGATTTTAATGGGGATTAAAAAAAACAATCTTGTTTAGCGTCTGAATTAAGATGATTTTTCTGATCCCATCGGCTGATATTTGTGTTTAAGCAAAGACTAACACATTTGGATCATATTTTCAGAACATCAATGCATCCTGATGCATGAATATTTAATGTTTATACTAGAAAACTAAGGAAGAAAACCTTTTTTTGCAGTGCGTCGTTATTTGACAAAAATATTATTAACCCTTGACTTATGAAATCATAATGAAAATAAATAAATAAATCAAATTTAACCTGTAGACAAAATATGTGTTTTTTTTGGTCGAGTATCATATTTGATAATCAGACTCATATAGTGAGGAAAAACAGCTCAAAATATGAATGTGCAGCAGATGCTGATATTTCAGACGCTTGTAGATCTTTATTACAGTAGAGCAGATGTACAGCGGTCGCTCTATCTCCAATAACACGTCTCAGTAAGATGAGATGTGAAGAGATGAAGATCATTCCTCCGCTGAGGAACAAACGCTCCTCTAAAGATCATCTGAGGATCAGATTTGAGACTAAAACATGATTGATGGAGAATCAAGTAAAGCTGAGCTGCTTCAGAAAGTGTTGATCTGGAGATACGACTGCAGTTATTCTGATCAAAACCAGTCCAGAAGTTTCTACAATCACACTAAAAGAGCTTAACTGGATAAAAAGACGACAGAAGACATGTCACGAATTTCATGTCACGAAACTCACCGATGACTCTGAAGTCCAATCCTTCACTGACCGAGCTCTCAATGTCAGAGTCGTTGTGTCCGCTGGCCTTGCAGATGAGTCGGCCGTCATGTTGTTCGCTGGTAATCAAAGAAAAAGTGGCAGGTTCTCCAGACAGCGAGGAGTACTCCCCAATGATCTTACCCGGGTTTGTCTCGACATACAGCTCGTATTGGACAGACAGCGTCGCAGGTTTCTCCCGAATCTCACAGTTGAAGACCACAACTGAGTCTTCTAATGCAACGAACGGACCCCACAGCTCCGGCTCATCAAGCTTTTCTAGAGCATCTGCAATAGAAAATACAAAGACACAACTGTATTTGTCCACATGCACCTGGACATTAAGCACATGCATAGAAATGCC
Source organism: Gymnocypris eckloni scoliostomus (assembly GCA_027564155.1). NCBI lineage: Eukaryota > Metazoa > Chordata > Actinopteri > Cypriniformes > Cyprinidae > Gymnocypris > Gymnocypris eckloni. The sequence continues at coordinate 24,507,364 of CM050431.1, forward strand.
AATGCATTAAATCATAAAATATCAAAACAGGCAGTGGCGTGATTCGCGCTCCGCGGTACCGAACTGACTCAAATGATTCGCGCTCCGCGGTCCCGAACTGACTCAAATGATTCGCGCTCCGCGGTCCCGAACTGACTCAAATGATTCGCGCTCCGCGGTCCCGAACTGACTCAAATGATTCGCGCTCCGCGTCCCGAACTGACTCAAATGATTCGCGCTCCGCGTCCCGAACTGACTCAAATGATTCACAATTCGCGCTCCGCTGCAACCGAACTGACTCAAATGATTCACAATTCGCGCCCGCGGTCGAACTGACTCAAATGATTCGCGATTCGCGGTCCCGAACTGACTCAAATGATTCACAATTCGCCTCCAGCGTCCCGAACTGACTCAAATGATTCGCGATTCGCGGTCGAACTGACTCAAATGATTCGCGATTCGCGGTCGAACTGACTCAAATGATTCGCGCTCCGCGTCCCGAACTGACTCAAATGATTCGCGCTCCGCGGTCCCGAACTGACTCAAATGATTCGCGATTCGCGGTCCCGAACTGACTCAAATGATTCGCACTCCGCGGTCCCGAACTGACTCAAATGATTCGCGCTTCCCGAACTGACTCAAATGATTCGCGATTCGCGGTCCCGAACTGACTCAAATGATTCGCGGTCCCGAATTGACTCAAATGATTCGCGCTCCGCGGTCCCGAACTGACTCAAATGATTCGCGCTCCGTGGTCCCGAACTGACTCAAATGATTCGCGCTTCCCGAACTGACTCAAATGATTCGCGATTCGCGGTCCCGAACTGACTCAAATGATTCGCGGTCCCGAATTGACTCAAATGATTCGCGCTCCGCGGTCCCGAACTGACTCAAATGATTCACGCTCCGCGGTCCCGAACTGACTCAAATGATTCCCGAACACTAGTCTTGACTGAAAAACTTTAATACAGTTTCTTTAATAGGAATCAATCTATATAGTGTTTTATTTGTATATTTGTTCATACAGTTTCTTGAATGCTCTGCTAAATACACCTATTGTACCTGAAACTAAAACACGGTTTATTTTATTTGTATATTATGTGTATTTGTAATGTGTGTCTTTGTTCTCATTCTTTAATAAAGATAAAATAATGACAACGATTTTTATTTTCTCCCATTTTGGCCTGAATATCTGCATCTTTTTTTATATTTTGCTACCTTAAAAGGCTTTGTCTTTATAATAGGGAAATTAGTTTGGCTGTGATGCTCAAACAGCTTCAAAATAGAAAGACCAGCATGACAAAGAATCATGCACGACAGCCACTGTTTAAAGATTTAAACAATTAAATATGAACAAAACTATATCAAAAACTGGCTTCATGCTGTGCTATGATGCAACAGCGTTACTGACATGTGTGAACAGCACATTTACAGTGATGCATATTTTGCAGATGCTTTTATCCAAAATGACATGAATTGCATTCAATATATAGATTTTTATCAGTTCATGCATCAAAACCCATGACCTTGGCACTTTTTGAGGGTATTAAACCAGTATTTATCTATCTATAATGCCCCAAATAAACATGGCAAGAAAGTCACTTACCCATTCTTGGATGCAAAACCGAAATACCTGGTGGAAAATATATGCATAAGAAAATACTTCAACAGACAACACATGAAAACATCCATCAGAAATGCCAAAGTTTCCTCCACCTATGAGAATGAGTGTGAGACGCATCGAGTCCATCCTTGCTGAAGATGATGAGCTCAATATCCAAATGCAAGCCTAGAGCACGAACGTTATGATTAAACGAGCAGGTTATACACAGCTGATGAGACCCACCCTAAACAGTCCATGTGTTGAGGACAGATAGGGCCAGTGCAAACGACAACTACATCTACATACCGCACTAATATAATCAATATTCATCATGTGGCGTTGCACCAATGCCGCCTGAACGTGTGTTTGATATATTATTGTTGTAGGTAAAGTTTTGTATGTTTTATAGTGAGATGAACATTTTAATGTTGGGGAAATTATAAATCGTTCATCATGACTCTATTGTTTATAATTTGGCAGCGACTATTTGCACTAAATAGCAATTACATGCAATTCACACCAAGTGAAAATAGCACATTTTCTTAGCAATAGATGCTGTTTACATTAAGTACAAATAGCATTTTTTTCGCAATATTCCACTGTAAAAAATCAAACATTGAGAAGACTTAAAAGTTTAAGGCAACCAGCCTCAGGAGATTGAGTTTTCTCAACTTTTTAGGATATTTGTTTGAGTTTTCTCAACTTTTTGTTGTATAAACTCAATACAAGAAGTTGAGAAAACTCAAAAATCACCTGAAGCTGGTTGCTTTAAACTTTTAAGTCTTCTCATTGTTTGATTTTTTACAGTGGAATATTGCGAAAAATATGCTATTTTAACTTGGTGAAACACGTTTAGTGTAGCCACAGTGAAAATAGCATTATTTTATGACATTTATACAACTTATGGCAAATAGTGGCAATTTACACCTCAGTATGACTATTGTAGTAAATTATAAAAACACTATGCAATATTAACATATTCAGTGTAAATTATAATTTCAAATTATTAAAGGAATGACACCTTATTAGGACAATAAAGCCCTCCCTACACCTAACCTTAGGCCTACCCGAATCCTACCCGATATTAAATGTTTACCCTAATGATTATTTCCTTCATTTTTATTGAAAATATACCTTTCCGATGTGATATGAGATTTGAAAAGGGAGAAGAAAAAGTTCCAACAAGGTGAGCTATTTGTACTTAGTATAAATAGACACTCCGTTATTAATTATATTAAACTTATAAAACCGTTTTTTATATATTTTTAACAGATTCATCCACTTTTGGTCAGGTGTATACAGTATGTGCTGGATAAAATCTGCATTTGATACTTTAAAACCATTTTCCTGCACCAACAAAACTGGCAAAATAAGTCTCTTTTTGGCATATTATTAACTTTTAGTACATTATGTGATTTCGGTTTAATACACCGAGTTTCGAAACAGCGCAACCTACTTGTGTAAAGTTGTAAAAAAAACTAATAACATCATAAACTGAGGGCTTGGTTGACTGTTATTTCATTGATTAAACTTACTTTATTTAAGTGATCTTAATATAAATTCTTAAATCTCAAGATTCAAATTCCATCAACATTCTGACTAACTGATCAAGAAATTCAAACGCGTTTTGGCGCGAGATCGCTGTAGCCTCAACCGACCATCGTCTCTTCTTCATTCAAACGCGTTTTGGCGCGAGATCGCTGTAGCCTCAACCGACCATCGTCTCTTCTTCATTACACCAAGTTATAACACGAAGTAGAAATGGATCTTGATCATCAAGAAGGTATGAAAGAAACAGAACAACTTACCGAAATAAATCATGTAACATGTAATCGTTCAATCAGTGTTTCAACCGCGGAAAGAGGTAACGTTAATTAAACCAGCTGGAAAACAATAACCTCACATTCAGAAAAGCCGTTCAATGAGCATAAACTCCATATTCAGCAAGAAAAATAACTCTAGAGAGGAGCATTTTGATAAATGTGACCCTGGAGCACAAAACCGGGCCAAAATGAGGTTTATACATCATCTGAAAGCTGAATAAATAATGTTTCCATTGATGTATGGTTTGTTATGATAGGACAATATTTTAAAATCTGGAATCTGAGGATGCAAAAAAATCGAAATATTGAGAAAATCATCTTTAAAGTTGTTCAAATTAAGTCTTAGCCATGCATATTAATAATCAAAAATTAAGTTATATATTTACGGTACAAAATATCTTCATGGAACATGATCTTAATATCCTAATGATTTTTGGCATATAAGAAAAATGTATAATTTTGACTCATACAATTGGTATTGCTACAAATATACCTGTGCTAAGACTGGTTTTGTGCTCAAGGGCCACAGATATATTCATTCTATAAACATATTCAATATATTTTTGATGTATGTCTTCATTATTTAACATATGTTTGAATAAATCAAAGTTTTTATGGCAACCACTGTTTAAAGGATTATATTTAAACAAAATACAAACATAATTAAACATAACTGCCTTATGAGAGATGTTTTCATTATCTGTCTCCATAGAAAGCATATTCAGTAGAAGCATTTGGTAAATGAAACATTTATTTGGTATAAAAAGCCTTACAATCTCATTGATAGAAAACAGGAAAATGGCAGAGTAGTGATTGAAGTCCAGTCCTGTCCAATCACAGTTCAGCTTTAACCTTAATTAAATACACCTGAAAGTGTTCAGGATTACGAGAGTCCTTAAGACGTCTCTGCAGGACACTGGCTCCAGGTCTGGTCTGATGTGGTCTAGACCAGACCTCTACGCCTCAAACTCCACGATGGCTGTTTTCATGTCCACAGCAGGTTGAGGTTCAGAGGAAACGTCTATTCTGCAGAGAGGAATAGATGAGAAGCGTTCTTTACAGAGCATCACACCCGAATGAAGCTGAAGAGAGACTAAACCAGACTCACGTTATCATCTCAGATTGGATCACGTCCTCTGACAAAAACAGAAAAACTGCATGAAAATTACCCAATGCTGACAAAAACAAACATGTTATGCAAACAATGTGTTCTCTGATGTATTAGAAATGGGAACATTTGATTGTAAACATTATTGTAAAGCTGCTTTTGAATGTTCTCTGAAGTTAGTATAGACGGTTTCATCGGGGGCGCGCGCCCGGACCGAAATTAGCTTAGTGTTTGTATACACTCTAAAAAACGCTGGGTTGTTTTTTCAACCCAAATGCTGGGTTGAGACCACTGGGTAATGGCGTTGGGTTGTTTAAACCCAAAATGTTGGGTTGAAATAACCCAACGCTGGGTTCGTCCCTTTTCGACCCAGCGGTGGCTTCGTCCCTTTTTGACCCAGCGTTGGCTTTGTCCCTTTTCGACCCAGCGTTGGCTTCGTCCCTTTTCGACCCAGCGTTGGCTTCGTCCCTTTTCGACCCAGCGTTGGGTTCGTCCCTTTTCGACCCAGCGTTGGCTTCGTCCCTTTTCGACCCAGCGTTGGCTTCGTCCCTTTTCGACCCAGCGTTGGCTTCCGACCCAGCGTTGGCTTCGTCCTTCGACCCAGCGTTGGCTTCGTCCGACCCAGCGTTGGCTTCGTCCCTTTTCGACCCAGCGTTGGGTTCGTCCCTTTTCGACCCAGCGTTGGCTTCGTCCCTTTTCGACCAAGCGCTGGCGTCCCTTCGACCCAGCGTTGGCTTCGTCCCTTTTCGACCCAGCGTTGGCTTTGTCCCTTTTCGACCCAGCGTTGGGTTCGTCCCTTTTCGACCCAGCGTTGGCTTCGTCCCTTTTCGACCCAGCATTGGGTTTGTCCCTTTTCGACCAAGCGCTGGCTTCGTCCCTTTTCGACCCAGCGTTGGCTTTGTCCCTTTTCGACCCAGCGTTGGCTTCGTCTCTTTTCGACCCAGCGTTGGCTTCGTCTCTTTTCGACCCAGAGTTGGCTTCATCCCTCTTCGACCCAGTGACGGCTTCGTCCCTTTTCGACCCAGTGCCGGGTTACCAAAATAACCCAAATTAGGTTGTTTTCAACCCAGCAGTTTTTGGAGTGTATCGGGCTGGTTAGTGGAGCCGGCTACAAAAGTCGCTGAGTTGGCAACACTGCATGTTAGCTGGATAAGTATTAATATTTAAAAAAAAAGTTCAACTAAAATGTTTCAGGAAAAATTATCCATGAACTTTTAACATTTGAGAACAATATTAAAGAACATAAAGAAAGAAAATATCTTTGAACAAACGTTATTAACGTTACTAGAATTTGTTTCTGTTCAGTACTTTGGGAACTTTACCAGTTGTCAATAATAATTGTTATAAATAATGAAAATTATTTAATAATATTATATATTAAATCTATTAAATTATATGTATTATATATATATATATACATATATTATGTTATACGAAAATTATAGTAATAGAAAATAACAATAAAAAGTTAGACGAGTGTCCAACAAAAATGTTTCAGAACATTGTTCCATGAACGATAAATAATGGTAACGTTTTGAGGACGTTATTAAAGAACACTGAGAAGGACAATAACTTTGCACGAACATTCTATTAACATTAGAGAATTTTTTTCAGAACTTTGAAAGTTGGCAATAATAAATGTTAAAAAGAAAAAAAGAAAATTATAGTAAAATATAAAAACATTAAAAAGTTAGACTAGAATGTTTCATGAATGATATAATGTTTTGAGAACATTATTAAATATCAGATAACTTTGTGACCCTGCAGCACAGACGCAGTCATAAGCAGCGCAGGTATATTTGTAGCAATAGCCAACAATACATTGTATGGCTCAAAATGATACATTTTTCTTTTATGCCAAAAATCATTAGGATATTAAGATCATGTTCCATGAAGATATTTAGTAAATATTTCAAAACTTAATTATTGATTATTAAAATGCATTGCTACGAACTTCATTTGAACAACTTTAAAGATAATTTTCTCAATATTTAGATTTTTTTCCGCTCTCAGATTCCAGATTTTCAAATATTGTCCGATCATAACAAACCATACATCAATGGAAAGATGATTTATTCAGCTTTCAGATGACGCATAAATCTCAATAAAAAAACTAATTGGCCCTTATGACTAGTTTTGTGCTCCAGGGTCACAAATGAGTGGACTCACGGCTACTGGTGTTGTTTCTGCGCTTGGTGCACCAGAACATAAAGAATGATCCTAACACGATCACAACCGACAGGAACCCACAGAAAACCAACGCAATGACCTCCACGGGCGTCGCTGCCAAATCTGCGAGAGCAAACACAACCCTCATCCACTTCTGCATCTTTCTGGACATTGACTGGATGTGAAGGACATGCTCACCTGTCTTCTGAATAAAGATGTCCTCGCTCTCCACCCAGACTGAGCTGTGGTTGAATCTGTCCCTCGCCCTGCAGCGGTAAAACCCATCGCTGACGTCTGTGAGGATCAAGATCTGACTGTGATGAGTGACCGCGTGAGCGTCGCCCTCTGCTGGAAGGGAGGAATGGTTCAGATGCCAGGAGAAGGCGGGAAACGTTCCTCTGTCCGGGACGCATTTGAGCCGAGCGGCTACCACCATACCATCGACATCATAAAGGTACGTTACGGTCACACGCACAGCGCCACCTACTGGAACTAACACAAACAGTGGCCGGTTGCATAAACAGTCACTATCTTAAAGGGACAGTTCACCCACAATGAAAATCATGTCATTAATTACTTACCCTCATGTTATTCCAAACCTGTAAGACCTTCGTTCATCTTCGAAAAACACATATTAAGATATTTTTATGAAATCTGAGAGCTCTTTTGACTTTTATTCCTTCTCAGGATATTAATTCTTAATATCAACAAATTAAATTTTGGTGGTTGGAAACAATTAATTTTAGCTATATTTAAATAAAAAAATATTGAAAGTTAGTCAACTAAATTTTTTATTTATTTAAATGTAGCTAAAATAAATAGATTGCAACCACTTACCTTAAATTTTTTAGTAAATTAAATTAATATTTTTTCAGTGTGTGTGTATATAAAAAAAAAACAGATGCATGTATATATTTACGAAAAATTTTAAGTTTATGTATTGAATATATTTATATATAATATAAATGATATAAATATATTTCTGTAATTATTTTCCAAATGCTGTATGTGTGTGTCTTTATATATAGGCCTATATAATAAATATACACAGTACACATATATATGTATTATATAAACAAAATTTTTTATTTTGGATGCGATTAATCGCGATTAATCGCTACTCAGCACTATAAAAACACGATTTATTTAGCATAAAACATTGTATTTTGCTTTCTCAGTGCAAGTCTCAAAATACACATCCAGTGTAAATTTAAGTTTAAGGCGGTTGTTGTATGAAGCGACGCTCAGATGTTCTTCTACTCACCTACGAGTAAACGCACGGGTTCAGATATTAGTTGCTGTGTATCCGTCTGTGCTTCACATCGAGCGGCTCCCAGATCCAGACCCACAGAGACGGGGATAACGAACCAGGACTCTAACGAATCCACTCGCTGCACGTCCAGCTCCAGTGCGTCCAGCATCAGTCTGAACGTGACCGGCGGAGATCCACGCTCACAGCGGCAGCTGATGTTGGCCGTTAGGCTGGAGTTGTTAGAGAAGACTGTAAACGATAGCGAGGGCACTGAGATGTGCTCTGAAAACAAACACGGAAATCAATACAAAATCATTTGCAATTCTGAAGTCGGATATTCATTTTCATTGACAATAAATGCACAGGACTTGATTGGATGGTGAAAGTGTTAATTTAAATAAATCTGAAATGCATATAAATAATAGATGAAAACAAAAATAAAGCATACCTAAATAGTAATATTACAAATAATAAAAATCACTAAGATTTAAACTAAAAATTAAAATGATAACATAAAATAAACTAAACAAAAATAAGACTGTTGACTTTAGGTTGAATCACTGCAATTACTGAAAGTAAAAATATATATAAAATAAAAGTTTTTGTTTATATAGTATATGTACTTTGTATTATTTATTATGTATATATAAATACACACCCATGCATGTATATTTAAGAAAAAATTGTTATGTTTATATATTAAATATATTTATATATAATATAAATGATATACATGTGAATATTTTCTAAATGTGTGTATTTATATATATATATATATATAATAAATATACACAGCGCTTATGTAAATAAAAACAGCACTAATAAAATACATTAAACCTAAATTGTAATATAAAAAATGAAATTTGAATAAAAAATACAATAAAATATAAATATTAGATGAAAAAGCTTAAACTGAAGACAATTAGAAATAAGAAAATGGAAATAGTTTTAAGCAATACAAATTGCTAACTGGAAATAAATACAAATTAAAAGTAAAATAAACTTAAATGAGAAAAGCACGTAATAAAATTACTAAAACAAAAGCTAAAAATTAAAATATAAATATTAGATTAAAAACCAAAATTTTAAATGTTGAGATTATGAGACGAGATTATTCATACACTGCAGAATATCCAACTAAAATAAATGCTTGATTGGATGATGAAAGTGTTAATTGAAATTAATCTGAAATACAAAAAAATTATATATAAATAATACACGAAAACTGAACTAAAACAGATGAAATAAACCTAAATATTAATATTACAAAAAAAACACATATAAAAAAATGACTATGAATTAAACTATAAAATAAAATATATCACATTAAAAACTTAAACGAAATAAAAATAAGAAATGTTGCCGTGGCAACTAGCTGTTTAACTTTAGGTTGAATCTAAATAACTAAATAAAATTAAACCGAAATTGCAATATTAAAAAAATCAATAAATAAAAATGACAAAAGCACATACAATTTAAATAAAAAAATAAAATATAAATGTTATATGAAAAGCTTAAACGAAAATGGAAATAAGTTTGAGCTGAAGCACAAAAAATAATTACTGGAAATAAATATAAATTAAAAGTGAAATAAGCTTTAATCTAAAAAAAATGACAAAAGCACATAACAAAATTACAAAAAAGAGATAAAAATTAAAATTATAAATATTAGATTAAAAATATGAAAAACAAAAATTAGAAGTTTTGCCTTGGCAACAAACTGAAATAATTTTAGGTTGAAGCACTAAAATTTCTAACTGTAAATAAATACAATTTAAAAGTGAAATAAACTTAAACCTAAAAAAAATGACAAAAGCAAATAACAAAAGAAATCTACAAATTAAAATGTAAATATTAGATGAAAAACAAAAATTAGAAATGTTGCGTCCTCAACAAACTGAAATAAGTTTAGGTTGAAGCACTAAAATTGCTAATAAAAACTAAAACCTTAATAGAAATAATAAAACAAATCTAGTTAAAATGACAAAAGCACATTACAAAATTACCCTAGGTTATTCATACACTGCAGGATATTCATCAAAAGCAAATGCTCAAGACTTGATTGGATCTATGAAGATGACTGAAACATTAGATGGACTGAGAAAGGAAAGTCAGGTTTTCAAATGCAGAAGTGAGTTAAGTTTACTACTTTTGACCATGACGTGGAGGTTTGGGCTGCTGGAGAATCTGGTGTTGACGGTCATCTGGTTTTGAGCTGTGCATGAGTATATCCCAGCATGCATTTCAGTCGCCCCGTCCACCGTGAGAGCGTCTCCAGAGAGCTGAACTGCCGAGGAGTTCGCTAACTGTGTGTCGTGGTACCATGTGAAGGACAGATGCGTCCCCTTCCTGACAAGACAGCGCAGGACGAGCTTCTGTCCTTCGTAGACGACCGCTGGATCGGGATCTGAGCTCAAACGGGCTCCTACGACAGGAACTGACATCGACAATATCAGTCAATGAAGCACGAAGGCACACGACCAGGGTTATTATCTTTAAAGGGTTAGTCCATGTTTTACTCGCCCTCGAAGCATCCTAGGTGTGAATGACTTTCTCCTTTCAGACGAATCCAATCGGAGGTATATTATAAATTGTCCTGGCTAAAGGTGCGTTCACACCAGATGCAAATGAAGCGAATAAATCGCGCGTAGTTGGACGCTTGAACATTTTGCGTTTACTCGCTTCATTCGCGTGTGAAATTCGTTTCATTCGCGCGTGAAATTCGTTTCATTCGCGCGTGAAATACGTTTCATTCGCGCGTGAAATAAGCTTCATTCGCGCGTGAAATACGCTTCATTCGCGCGTGAAATACGCTTCATTCGCGCGTGAAATTCGCTTCATTCGGCGCTGAAATATGCTTAATTCGCGCAATTAATTTGTCCTCCATTGTTGTTTGGGATTTTCTGCCTCCCCTCGTAATCACGTCACTGCTAGAGCAAGCTCCTGATTGGTTAACACGGCGCGAATATCCGCCAAAGTTCAGATTTTTCAACTCGTGTGATTTGCGCCTCATTCGCGCGAATAGCGCGTCAAACGCCCCAAACGCTCAATTCGCGCTGCGTAATTCGCGCCATTTGGTGAACCCCAGACGCGAATGAAGCGTCACACGCGAATGATTTACATGTTAAGTCAATGCAAAGATGCGATAGACAATCCAATCCTGCGGCGCTATTCACACGAATGAGGTGGTGTGAATTGAGCGTTTGGGGCGTTTGACGAGTGGATTGCGTGAGTTGAAAAATCTGAACTTTGGCGGATATTCACATGCAAATTAAGTGAATTTCACGCGCGAATGAAGCGAGTAAACTCAAAATGTTCAAGCGTCCAACTCCACGAATAGCGTGATTTATTCGCTTCATTCGCATCTGGTGTGAACGCACCTTAAGAATGGGAGTAGGTGGGTGTTTTTGTTCAGTAGTCCAAAAGACGTCAAATAAAGTGCGCATATTTTAATGCACGTAACACTTTAAATATTTTCCTTTAAAAGTGCTTGGATTCGCTCTTTATTAACCCCCGGAGTTGTGTGAGACATGTTTTATTAAGGATGCACGCACTTTATTTGACTACTTTTGTACTATTGAATAAAAACACCCACCTACTGCCATCCTAACGCTTAGCCAGGACAATTTTTAATATAACTCTGACTGTATTCGTCTGAAAGAAGAAAGTCATATACTTATAGGATGCTTTTAGGGGGAGTAAAACATGGGCTATTTTTGGGTGAATTAACCCTTTAAGTTTAGGTTAAAGCAATAAAAATACTAACTGGAAATTAATTTAAACTAAAAGTAAAATAAATTAAACCTAATCTTGGAATATATTAAAAAGTATTTAAATAAGTAGGTAAAAATGAGAAAAGCACGTAAAAAAATTCAAAAAAAATATACAAATACGATATTAACAATTTTAATAAAAACAACATTTAAATATTGCTTTGGCAACTAACAGAATTTTTGAATTTTTTAAATGCTTAAATGACTAACTAGAAATAAATTAAAAATAAAACTGAAATAAAAAATAAATTAAACCTAAATAGTAATGTTTTAAAAAGTAACAAAAATGACAAAAGCACATAAACATACAAAAAAATAAATTTAATACAAATTTGAGATGTTGCCTTGGCAACTAACTGAATTAAGTTTAAATTACTAACTAAAATTACTGAGTGGAAATAAATACAAAATAAAACTGATCTAAAACTAAAATACAAAAAAAAAAAAAATTATCCTGAATACTAAATACATTTAGGTTGAACCAGTAAAATCTTAATCTTAAATTAAACCCAAATAATAATATTTAAAAGAAAAACTAATAAAAATTACAAAAGCACATAACTAAATTACTACAAATGTTTATGAAATCTGAATAGCGTTCTGATGAAGGGGTTAAAAACAGGACAGAAAATAGCCTATTATGTCTAAATTATGATGTTTATTGATGTAAAAATCTTGATAACATAAGTGGACCTCAGAGAACAGTACAAAATAGGCAGTTAATGATCCCTTTAATTATAATAATTCACACATTAATTCAGCACATTTTACTCACTCACTGCATGGAAGTGGATGGAGTTGCTGGTTTGACCTCCAGCGGTCAGTCTGCAGTAGTACTTGCCCTCTGACCCCTCGGTGACCTGTAGGGTGAAGGTGACCTTGACGTTGTTTTCTGCTGCAATAAGATCCCCTGCGTCCTTCCAGAGTTCATAGGTCAGAGGTGAAGACCATCCTGGAACCGCACAGTCAAACTGGACTCGAGATCTCACATAGGCCTCACTGGGTCCAGACAGAACCGGTTTCAGAAGCAATCCACCTGCAAAGAGATCAACCAAACTTGCGTAAAATTTCCCAAGAATTAATCATAGCTTAATTTATTGTCAAGCATGTGCATCTATTTGGTTGCAATAGTAATAGCACAACAAAAATTACTATTTTTTTCGGTTGCTTAGAATCAGCATAGATGTGTTAATTGTGAAAAAATATAAGTTAAAAGTATGAACATAGTCTTATTTTCTTAATGCATTTACTTTGATTGCTTAGAAGCAGCATAAATATATAAATTGTGAAAGAAATTCAGATTTATAAATTAAAAAGTATGAATAGTAATTTTCATAATGCATTGATTTTAGTTACTTAGAAACAGCATACATGTTAATTGTGAAAGAAAAATAGATTTAATCAAAATTTTTGAACATGCAGTATCTCACAGAAGTGAGTACACCCCTCACATTTTTGTAAATATTTTATTATATCTTTTCATGTGACAACACTGAAGAAATGGCACTTTGCTTCAATGTAAAGTAGTGAGTGTACAGCTTGTATAACCGTGTAAATTTGCTGTCCACACAAAATAACTCAACACAGCCATTAATGTCTAAACCGCTGGACGCAATAGTGAGTACACCCCTAAGTGAAAATGTCCAAATTGGGCCCAATTAGCATTAATACAGAGGTTGAAGGGGTGGGGTGGGGGGGTCAGCCTGTCAGTGCTCAGACCATACGCCGCACACTGCATCAAATTGGTCTGCAGAAGGAAGCCTCTTCTAAAGATGATGCACAAGAAAGCCCGCAAACTGTTTTGCTGAAGACAAGCAGACTAAGGACATGGATTACTGGAACCATATATTGTGGTCTGATGAGAACAAGATAAACTTATTTGGTTCAGATGATGAGGAGTACAAAGACAAGTGTTTCTTGCCTACAGTCAAGCATGGTGGTGGGGGGTGTCATGGTCTGGGGGTGCCGGCACTGGGGAGCTACAGTTTATTGAGGGAACCATGGGTGCTAACATGTACTGTGTACATACTGAAGCAGAGCAGGATCCCCTCCCTTCGGAGACTGGGCCGCAGGGCAGTATTCAAACATGATAACGACTACTACCTTGCTAAAAAGCTGAGGGTAAAGGTGATGGACTGGCCAAGCATGTCTCCAGACCTAAACCCTATTGAGCATCTGTGGGGCATCCTCAAATGGAAGGTGGAGGAGCGCAAGGTCTCTAACATCCACCAGCTCCGTGATGTCATCATGGAGGAGTGGAAGAGGACTCCAGTGGCAACCTGTGAAGCTCTGGTGAACTCCATGAACAATAGGGTTAAAGCAGTGCTGGAAATAATGATTGTCACACAAAATATTGACACTTTGGGCCTAATTTGGATATTTTCACTTAGGGTTGTACTTTTGTGGCCAGCGGTTTAGACATTAATGGCTGTGTGTTGAGTTATTTTGTGTGGACAGTAAATTGACACTGTTATACAAGCTGTACACTCACTATTTTACATTGTAGAAAAGTGTCCTTTCTTCAGTGTTGTCACATGAAAAGATAAAATAAAATATTTACAAAAATGTGAGGGGTGTACTCACTTCTGTGCGATACTGTAGATTGGACAAGTTTGAAAATATACAAACTTGATTATTGTGTATTTAAAACACATTCAGTCTATTAGTACTATTACATGAAACTCATTCTTGATAAATTTACATATGACATTAAGTTTAGTTATGGTAACATTCTGTAATTCAAATGGGTGGAAATGTTATATGCCAATTTGATATTAAAATGAATCTTAAATATAGGGCTTCATACCAAAAAACACATGCTTAAAAAACTAACAAAACAGAATGAGTGAAAGAAATAATAAATAGAAGTACCGATTTCTGTCACAGGCTGACAAAACTGAAACACAGAAGGAGAATCCAGCAAGTATACAATAAGTGATGTTTACTGTGAACTTTATGAGTAAATTAAGTATTTAATTGATAAATATATTTGTAAATATACCAGTAACTCACCACAGAGTGACAGGAGGAAGAAACGGAGGCTTCCTGCCATCATACAAGCTTTCGGTCGACGTGTGTGTGGGGGGGGGGATGGGGGTTGTGTGTGTGATATCAGCGTAACGCAGGTCGTTCTTATCATGTGTTCGTCAGAGCTAATGAGCTTAATCTCTGTCACTGAAGCATCAAGAGACGCTTTTACACTATCAAACACAAGGGTTATTATAATTAACTAAAACTAAAACCATACAAAAATAGTTTGATTACTTGAAAATATTGAAATAATTTTTTTTTATTGTAAAATTATTTTATTTCAGCCAAGACAACATTTCTCATTTTCATTTTAGTTCAACTTGAAGTACTAACATAACAAAAATGAAAACTTAAAAACTAGACATATTAAAAAAATTATAATTAAACTGACAAAAACACACAACAAAATTACTGAAACTTTAACATTTAAAATGAAAACATTAAAATCTATAAATTTGATAAAAAATCTATAAAAAAGATCATAAAAATCTAAATATTAAAAAAACTAAAATAGTACATCAGTGATACTAATATAACACTTTATTATGAAAATACAAAAACAATTGAAATGAAGGAACTAAAGCATAACAAAATTATTATATTATGTATGAATAATACTGACCAAGAGGTTTAAAATGTCAAAACACTAAAAGTACCACACGAATTGCAAAAATAATGTTTCCATAAACATCACAGAACACAAGCATATTTACAGTACTGATACAGTATGCTGATATTTAAGGCCCGTCACACCGAGGACAGTGAATATAACTATAACATTTCCACAACACAACTACAGTATAAAGATAACAATTATTTTCCATCTGATGAACAATAAAAACATTGACAGCCAATCAAAATCCATCAGTCTTTAAAAGCATTTAAAGTGACAGGCAACAAAACTAATAAACAGAGCTTTATTATGCATTGGTGAGGATGCAAATATAGTTATTGCTACAGGCCTTTACACATTAAACTGACATGTAGGTGAACTTTGACCTGATATAATAAACCCAGACGTCATGAGTACAGATAATAAAGCTCTGAATGAGATTAAATCAGTGCAAATCTTGCCTCTTCCTCAACTTTAAAAGACTAAAGTCTGAATTTATTTGATTTCGCCTCTGATGTTTATTTATATTACAGCCAAAAGCTGGTGTGATTTAGTTTTTCATGACACTTATAAACACACCGACCATTTTTGCTGTGTAGCTTCAGATCAAGATTGCAGATTAATTTCTTGAACAAGTATGTTTTTGAGTTACCGTTTTATTGTATTTTTATCACGTGATGTTAGCGTGTTCTGTGCTGTCGTCTCATGATCGTCGAGTGTTGCTTCACCAGAAACCGTTTATCAGAGCTGCACTGTAGAGACAATACAGTATGAATGTCACAGAAGGATATACATTATTAATATCTGTATTTTTGGGGTTTATACATTTTTTATGTTTAGTTAAGTCATATAAATATAGGACTGATCTGAAATCGCATTACTTGCATGAGCATCACGTTGCAAAAACACTGAACATTGTGTTCGGGTTTTTCTTTATTCGTATGTTATTTTGCATAAATTAATCTGAAATTAATGAAACCGTATGTCTTTGACTTCTACTCAGTTCTGTTCACGTCACACTCACCATCACCAACATGTCCTTCAGTCTCTCGATGGCTTTACGATTCGCTCGTCCACGAGACACGTACGACGTCAGTATGACACTGAAACAGATGAGCGGGTCATAAATGAACATCAGTACATTTACAAAAAAATACTTACAAAAAAACTGCATCAACTTCATCCAGTTTTATTTTAGTATCATCGATGTGGTTAATATTTTGCATTAGGTTGTATTTTTATATTTTCTCTTCTTTTTTCTCATTTTAATTTAAGTTAATATTTAATAATTTGTATTTTATTTGTCTATTTCTTTTTTGTTTTATTTTAATTTTACATTTTAGTAAAATTGTGTATTTCAAATTGTACAAAATGTTACAAAAATGTACACGTTTTACTAAAATGTAATTTCTTTGTAAAATTTTAGTATTTTTGTATTTTTTTGTAAAATGTTAGTAATTGTTCAAAATTTTACATTTTAGTAATTTTAGTATTTTTTGTAATTATACTTCATTTTACATTTTAGAATTTGATTTGTGAAATTTTACTAAATTTTATATTTTAGTCATTTTGTTTAAAAAAAATAACTTAGTGTTGTGCTGACTTAAAATTTTAAGTTTAGTCAACTTGAAATATTAAGCTCTACTAACTTAAAATACTAAACCTAAAATTTTAACACTTACTTTTTAAGTTGAAACAAAATATATTTTACAGTTGAGTTATTTTAGAACTTAAACATAAACTAAACAACAAAAGAGAAATGTTGTCTTTGCAACTAGCTAAAAAGTGTTTTATATACACAGCCGCTCAAAAGTTTGCGATCAGTAAGATTATTTAATGTTTCTTTTGCTCATCGAGGCTGTATTTATTAAATCACAAATACAGAAAAAACGGTAATATTGTGAAAGCTTATTGCACTTTATAATATTGGTTTCCTATTTTAATATACTTTAAAATTATATAAAATATAATTTTATATAATATACAATTATTTCTGTGATCAAAGCTGTATTTTCAGCATCATTCATCCAGTCTTCAGTATCACATGATCTTCAGAAATCATAATAATATGCTGATTAATTATGAGTGTTGAAACTGTTTTATATTGTTTTTTAAAACTTTTTATTTGATTCTTTGATGAATACACAGTTAAAAAGAACAGCATTTGTTAAAAATAAAAATATTTTCTAACAATATAAGTCTTTACTATGACTTTAATTTATTAATTTAACACATCCCTCCTGAATAAAATATATATATATTTTTTTTTAAATAAAAATGACAGACCCCCAAACTTTTCAATAGCATTGTATATTGTAACAAGACATTTCTTTTAAATAAATGCTGTTCTTTTTAGAGAATCCTTAAAAAAATATCACAGGTCCCAAAAGCAGCACAACGGTTTCAAACATTGATAATAAATCAGCATATTATTATGATTTCTGAAGATCATGTGACACTGAAGACTGGAGTAATGATGCTGAAAATTCAGCACTGCATCACATAAATAAATTACATTTTAAAGTATATTAAAACAGAAAACTGTTATTTTAAATTGCAATAATATTTCACAAAATATTTTTTTTCTGTATTTTTGATCAAATAGATACAGCCTTAATGAGCAGAAGAAACTTCTTAAAAATCATGTGTACATATATATTTTTGTTTAAATTAATGTTTAAGTGTTTTTTATGGTTTTATTTGTAATTCACAATAATAACCCTGATTCCATCACACCTGGTTAGGATTCGGCATTAGAAGTACATTAACACACACTCACACTTCAGTCAGTATGAGAGCGAAGGCGAAGGCCTCAGATGAGATGTAGTTGATGGTGGTCTGGACCGGATCGGGAAGCGTCTGAATACACACCATGGTCACATTTAACACGGTCCTGTTGCCTTTAAACGGGCCACAGCCACCCTGATCATCCCTTAGAGGAGAATGTGATAGGATTTATGAATGTGTGAGAAACATAATGCTAGCATAAGGCCACAAATTACAAGTAACTGCTGAGTAAATATTTGGAGAAAATATGTTGTTTATATAGAGAAAATATATCTTGTTTTCTGTTATTAAGGCAGCACAGGTAAATAGGGTAAAGTCTTAACTAATAGTTTCCCCAGTTTATTATTGACAACATATTAAGACACATGTTTCTGGCATTGTCTAATTAAATATCCATTAATCTGCATACATTTCCAGAAAATAATTCTGAACATTGGATAAAGCCTGGCTCAAAATTATTTTTTGAGTTTGTTGACATATTAGAGTTAAAGTTTTTACTGAAGGGATTTTGGATTTATCTTTTTATCACTGCATAAATAAAAAATACTGTGAAAACACATTAAAATACTTTTTAATCACGTTTTTAGGAATAAAAACTCAAGTGAATGATATCTGAACAAACCACACGGCAAAATCCTTCAGAATATAGATATGAATAAAACTCTAAAATTTGGTGTATGTAACTTCTGCTGAAGTGGAGAAAAAACTTGTTTTGTGAAAACACCTTTAAGCGACTATTATAACCGAAATCAGATGCAAATAGATAAAGTGTAATACATTAAACAGTTAAATGTGTATTTTGGATATTTTATTCACATTAATCTGTAAGAAGACAAGTTATGGAAGCAAAATACTATTGTAACTGAAATCAGACGCAAATAGATAAAGTGTAATAAATTAAACGGTTAAATGTG
Source organism: Gymnocypris eckloni scoliostomus (assembly GCA_027564155.1). NCBI lineage: Eukaryota > Metazoa > Chordata > Actinopteri > Cypriniformes > Cyprinidae > Gymnocypris > Gymnocypris eckloni. The sequence goes on from CM050431.1 coordinate 24,526,415, forward strand.
TATTTTGGATATTTCATAAGTAATATAATATTATTATATATATATATTATTTTATAATATTTTGTAAGTGCTGCTGAAGTGGAGAAAAAACGAATGCATTGTAATATAAATCTATAGACGCAAATAGATTAAGTACAATTAAATTGGTATTTTAGATATCTGAAATAAGACAAGTTATGAAAGCAAAATAGCCCAAAATGTCTAAATTGACCAGTGCATGAAAAAACACTGGTTTTGCATGTAGAACTGTACTAAATTATAGATATTCATCAGCATTAGTACCTGTTGATATTGACAACTAATGTGACCACAGCCATGAAGAGACCCAACAACAGCATGAAATGGAAGAGAACAGATGAACTGGCGGTCCGGAACATTCTCTGAGCCGGAACACAACACCGCACCACTGTAAACTGACAGACAGAGAAACTATAGTATTACATTATGATCACTTTCACAGACTTTTACAGTAAATGTTCCCTCCTGGTGGAATGACCTGCCCAACTCAATCCCTAAAAACTAGTGCTGTCAAACGATTAATGGCATCCAAAATAAGTTTTTGTTTATATTATATATATGTGCATACTGTGTTTATTTATTATCAACACATGCATGTATATATTTAAGAATTTTTTTGTTTATATATTAAATATATTTATATTCTCCTGAGACCCAGGTATGGAGTTTTTGCCTCTGTAGTGGATATTATATTGTAGTGACTATATATGTCACAGTCCTGTACAGAGCACATTCAGCACTTTATAGAGATAATAAATTATTGGATGTTTCACTGTGAACACACCCTCTCATAGGTCTTTAAAAATGGCTACATTTGATTTAGTGAAATTGTTACATCCTTATGGAAATATGATTATATTTTGTAATTGTCTTTTGAATCTGAATATTTTTTTAATTGTTTGTCATAAAGCAACATTTCAGGAAAATATTATGGGTTTTCAAATTCACATTATATCCACTGTAGAGGACATCAGGACTAAAAGCATGTTTATTGTGCATTTTGGGAGATATTACAATTGAATAGGAAAATTAATTATATATTCTAATTCTATTCTTTTTTAGACTTGGATTCTATTCATGCTTGTTTTCTTTAAAAAAATAACACTAGCTTCTCTATTCTTTTTGTATTGTTTTTATTTATTATACAATTAACAAAAGCAAAAGAAAGGCCTCTAACACTAGCTTGCTCTAATCTTTTTCTAATCTATTTGTTTCTTTTTATTTATTATATAATAGAATAAAATTTGCTACGTGTACTGGGTTAAGATAACTGAGACTTGTCATAACTCGCATATATTGCTATTTTGTTGATTTTGATTGCTTCCATTATCCTCATTTGGATAAAAGCGTCTGCTAAATAACTAAATTAGCTGTTTCTAAAATAATACCTTAAAACATTTAGGTCCGTTTTGACTGTTCTGTTATAAAAAGTAAATCAAATATCAAACCTTCTTGACGTAGAAGAAGAACAGCAGCCTGATGGTGTTGATGGCCGGCAGTAGAGGACAGTAAAAGACGCCGACCCACGTGACCGTCTGACTGTTGACCAGATCCAGAACATTGAAGGTGATCTCAAACTGCTTCTTGCCTAAAAACTGCATCAGCTTTGAGGATGGAAACCTCTCCACCAATAACCTATGACGAGATACGGTCATTAGCTAAAGCGGAGACTCCTAACTTGGAGAGTTGATGAAAAGCAGATAATTAAAATGTAAAAAATTTAAAATGCAAATACATATAAGCGATTCGCAAGAGCATTAGTGTATTTTATGCAAAGGGACATGTCAACGAAAATGAATGAGATCCAAGAACAATTATATCTCAATACTTTTGCATTTGCTCTGAAAACTTTTGTGTTGCACGAGAAACTTTGCATTTGCTCATAAAACTTTTATGTTCCACAAGAAACTTTACATTTGCTTGTAAATCTTTTGTGTTCCATGAGAAACTTTACATTTGCTCGCAAAACTTTGTTCCACGAGAAACTTTACATTTGCTTGTAAAACTTTTGTGTTCCATGAGAAACTTTGCATTTGCTCGTAAAACTTTTGTGTTCCATGAGAAACTTTGCATTTGCTTGTAAAACTTTTGTGTTCCACAAGAAACTTTGCATTTGCTCGTAAAACTTTTGTGTTCCATGAGAAACTTTGCATTTGCTCGTAAAACTTTTGTGTTCCACAAGAAACTTTGCATTTGCTCGTAAAACTTTTGTGTTCCATGAGAAACTTTACATTTGCTCGTAAACCTTTTGTGTTCCACGAGAAACTTTGCATTTGCTCGTAAACCTTTTGTGTTCCACGAGAAACTTTGCATTTGCTCGTAAAACTTTTGTGTTCCATGAGAAACTTTGCATTTGCTCGTAAAACTTTTGTGTTCCACAAGAAACTTTGCATTTGCTCGTAAAACTTTTGTGTTCCATGAGAAACTTTGCATTTGCTCGTAAAACTTTTGTGTTCCACAAGAAACTTTGCATTTGCTCGTAAAACTTTAGTGTTCCACTAGAAACTTTGCATTTGCTCGTAAAACTTTTGTGTTCCACGAGAAACTTTGCATTTGCTCGTAAAACTTTTGTGTTCCACGAGAAACTTTGCATTTGCTCGTAAAACTTTTGTGTTCCACAAGAAACTTTGCATTTGCTCGTAAAACTTTTGTGTTCCACAAGAAACATTGCATTTGCTCGTAAAACTTTTGTGTTCCATGAGAAACTTTGCATTTGCTCGTAAAACTTTTGTGTTCCAGAAACTTTGCATTTGCTCGTAAAACTTTTGTGTTCCACGAGAAACTCTGCATTTGCTCGTAAAACTTTTGTGTTCCAAGAGAAACTTTGCATTTGATCGTACAACTTTTGTGTTCCACAAGAAACTTTGCATTTGCTCGTAAAACTTTTGTGTTGCATGAGAAACTTTGCATTTGCTCGTAAAACTTTTGTGTTCCACGAGAAACTTTGCATTTGCTCGTAAAACTTTAGTGTTCCACGAGAAACTTTGCATTTACTCGTAAAACTTTTGTGTTCCAAGAGAAACTTTGCATTTGATCGTACAACTTTTGTGTTCCACGAGAAACTTTGCATTTACTCGTAAAACTTTTGTGTTCCACGAGAAACTTTGCATTTACTCGTAAAACTTTTGTGTTCCACGAGAAACTTTGCATTTGCTCGTAAAACTTTTGTGTTCCATGAGAAACTTTGCATTTGCTCAGAAACTTTTGTGTTGAAGAAACTTTGCATTTGCTCGTAAAACTTTTGTGTTCCATGAGAAACTTTGCATTTACTCGTAAAACTTTTGTGTTCCACAAGAAACTTTGCATTTGCTCGTAAAACTTTTGTGTTCCAAGAGAAACTTTGCATTTGCTCGTAAAACTTTTGCATTTGTTTGCATAAATTTGTGTTCTCTAACAAAAGAGAAATGTCTTCCATTAAGAGAAATGCTTGCAAAATAATTGTTACGTTTGCCCATGAAACTTAGCATTCGCTTATAAAATGTTTGTGCGCCACCGAAAAACTTTGTGTTCGCTCACAAAAGATCCCTGAAAAACTTTGCATTAGCTTATAAAACTTTTGCGTTGCGGCAAAAAACTTTGCATTCAACTCTAAAACATTGCGTTTGTTCACAAAACGTTTGTATTCTGGAAAGAAACATTTGTGTTTGTTTGAAAACCTTTTGTGTTTCAAAAACAAAGCACTTAAAAAAATACTCATAATCATGAACATTACATGCAAATGTGGTGTTAAATTATTAAAAGGGGTCTTATTATGCTTTTTCTCTTTTTTTAAATTTGAATCAGTGTGTCATGTGTATGACAAAGTTACAAATCAAAGTTACAAATCTCTAAGTCCACTCCAAAAGGAGATAATTCGTTTAAAAAAAATTAGGGCTGTGACGGTGGCAGATTTTTACCACCGCGGTGGTAATGGACCAACTACCGCTGGTGGCGCGGTGTTGTGATATATATATACACATATACATTCTGACATGAATGGAGATGATTCCAGATCGGCGATTTAGTATTTGGTTTCCCAACAAGGTCCATCGCTCATCACAAAATAAATATGCTGAATGCAGAATAAACAGTATTTTCTTGCGCTCAAACCTGCCAATCTAAAGGAAGCGCCCTGTATGGCGTTTGAGGTAATTTGTGAATTAGCAGATTTATAGTCTAAATAAAACAATTTGCAACTGTTACTATTATTACACTTGTTTACAAAACTTTGTATTATGCTTGTTATATACACAACCAGCGGTGGCAACCGACCACCGCCGGTGACGCGGTTGTCACGGCCACCGTCACAGCCCTAAAAAAAATCCCTTTTCAAGAACTACAACGAACGGCTTTTTGAACTACAAAGTTGTTTTCCTGTATTTGTGATGTCACAAATATAATCCCACCTACTGAAATTCGATTGGTTGGGGGGTGGAGAGAACGCTTCACCACAAATCGCGTTATAATGTTAGGATTAAAGTACAATAAACATAATACCGTTGCACTTATCTGTACATAGTCAATGCAGTTATTGTATTGTATAGATGTTGTTGTTGACATCTGATCTATTACGTTATTTAGCCACAAAAAAAACAACAACAATAATATTACCACTTTAATATGTCTTGCAATATCCGTGCATGCGCGATCCTCTTGTACAATATTCTTGGGGTTTGATTTGATATGGCAATATTGACAAACGTGCTGCTTTGGAAAGGGGCGGGGCTTTGTAACGCCGTCTAAGCTGTTCACCAATCACAACGCACATGGACAGCTAACCAATCACAACACATTTAGTTTTTCGTAAGGCGGGGCCTTCATCAAACCCGGAAATAATCGGTTTGTTTGTGTCAGGCTGGGGAGAAAGGTATTATAATAATGTAAATAATGTGAAAAATAATGCGATTTTCGAACAACCAAGCATAAGAGCATGTTTTAGTACACCCCGAAACAGCATCAAGACTTTGTAAAAGAGCATAATAGGACCGCTTTAAAATATGCAGTCTCAGATAGGCTATGTATTTTATGTCTAAAGTGTTCAATAAAATATTAAATGGTTTCATAAAGTATAAGTAACTCACATTCTTGGGTAGGCCACACAAAAGGCATTGAAGAAGCACTCCAGGAGGTTAAAGATGGTGAGTTTGTACATCTCCTTCCCAAACGTATTCTCTCTGCACTGTTTAACATGTTAAAAACATCTTATTTGTTTCATTTCAGTATGAACATTGTTATGTTTCTCCTCAAATACATCAGGAGAAAGACAAACAGTCACAAATCGGGAAGACTATAGAGCTATATAATGAATGTGGAGCAGCTCCGATCATTTAATAAGAAATGTATGAGTTCCTGTAACTTTTAATTACAGACCTTGGTGTCTTTGCATATTTGCATACAACTTTTTCCCTTTCTGAACAAACCGTGTGTGTTTTTTTATCCGTAGATGCTTGAGCGTTAATGAAGAAGAACAGATAGATGCTCAAAGATGCCAGCTTTAGGAAAATACTCCTGCACGTGAAGTTAATACATGTATTAGTTTAACACCATTAGTTTTATACATCAGAGGTCAAAGTGCATGAGCTGTCTGACCTGATTAGTGTGAGGTTCAGCTGGATGGTGAGCGAGTAATCTTCAAACTCGGAGATCTTACAGAAGATGTGTGGAAGTATGTAGTTTACTGTCGTCATTGTGATCGGAGGAAGATACTCTAACATCAGACACACAGTCCAATGATTCTCACACTAAATAATGAAGAGAGAGAGAGAGGAGAGAGAGAGAGAGGGGAGGAGAGAGAGCGAGAGAAAGAGAGAGAGAGAGAGATTGAGAGAGAAAGTGAGAGAGTGAGAGAATGATGCCTGGACATAATCTATTACAGTTTTTTTCAACAGCTTACACACATTTTCAAAACTAAAACATTGCCTTTTTGACACACAAATCTAAAAATTGCACGCAAAATGCCTCACATCTCTTGCAAAATGAAGCACTTGCATCATACAAGTAGTAAAAATGTAAGTAAAAATGCTCCTACAAGTATTTAATTAGTAAACTATCAGTAAAGTTAACTTTTAGTATAATTGTAGAACAAGCTAAAAACATTGATGTAAACTAGTTGTGTATTCAAAGTTTACTACTTAAAGTATACTTAAAAGTATACCTTTATATACTAGAAAGTAGGAGTATTGATATAGTACACTTACAAGTATACTACTAGTACACTGATATTTGTATACTTACTACATGAAGTATACTTAAAAATATACTTGAACTTAAGTATACTTAATAAAATAAACTACTTTTTGGCAAGGGGATGCAAAGTGCAAATGAACACAAAAGGATTTTAAAATGACTTTTTATGATATATTTGTCTCATATTCAGGACAATTTAAGGCAACCAGCTTTAGCAGATTTTTGAGTTCTCAACTTGTTGTTTTAAGTTTATAAAATGTCAAAGTTGAGAGAACTCAAAAATCAGCTGGTTGCCTTAAATTTTTATGTTTTCTCAACTTTTGTTTACAGTGTTTAAGTCCAATTTTAGTATAATTTTAGTACAAGCTAAAAACATTGATGTAAACTAGTTGTCTACTCAAAGTTCTCAAATATCAAAGTACATTGATATTTGTATGCTTACTACATGAATTATACTTAAAAATATACTTGAAATTTACTTAAGTATACTTAAAAGTATACTTTTATATACTAGAAAGTGGGCCAATTTAGTCCCAAGTAGTATTGAAATAGTAAACTTGCAAGTACATTGATATTTGTATACTTACTACATGAAGTATACTAAAAATATACTTGAACTTTACTTAAGTATACTTAATCAAATAAACTAGAAGTATACTACTTTTTGGTAAGGGTTGTTTGAGTGTCAGGTTTGAGAAATTGTGTGACAAGTACACATTTTGTGTGTCAGCAGTTGAAAAAAACTGTAAACAAATGAAATATACATAGTATATATGGAAAATTAAACACAAAGTAACTTGCACTTTTATGCTTAGAGGGACAAATGTTGCATAGTGTTGCAATTATTTCACTTCATACTGGTACCTTCAGTTGTGACCATTCAATGGCGAAATATATCAGGACGAATGCGCTGCCCAGAAAAACCAGCACCAGGAAGTTCAGAAGGATCCGCAGGAAGCTGAGCTCAACCCAGTGTCTGAGAGATCGCTGCTGGACTCTCTGCCGAAACGTCTGCTCTTCTAGATCCATCTGGAGCAGGGGTCAGAGGTCATGCATGTTCCTGCATCCTAACCCATCTATAAACTCTCTCTCTCTGTCTGTGAGACTGACATGACGTCTTACCTTAAGTTCATTTCGGATGAAGTTTTGTTTCAGTGACGCTGCTTGATGGTTCTGGATGCAGAAATCCCAGCCACAGAAAACCTTGTAGCTTAAGTTGGAGCTGAAGCGATTTCCGGTGAGCCACGAGTGCTTGTAGCCGACCACTGTCCTGAATATGAGACAAATATATCATAAAAGTAATATTTTAATGCTTTTGTGTTCATTTGCGATTACGTTTCCTGAGAAACTTTGCATTTGCTTGCAATACTTCTGATTTCCCCCAAGAAACCTGCTGTTCGCTCATCAAACTTGTGCTTTCCCTGAGAAAATTTACGTTCACTTATAAAATGTTTAAGAGAAACGTTGCATTCACTTGCAAAAACCTTTACATTTCTATAAGAAGCTTTGCATTTTCTTGCAATACTTATGCATAACATAAAGTTTCTTGGTATATGCTAAAGTTTTTCCAAGCGAACACAACATTTATCAGGAAATGCACACGTTTATATGAGCAAATGTAAAGTTTATCTGGGAACAGAATCATTTTGTAAATGAATGCAAAGTTTCTCAAAGGAATGTAAATGTTTTTTTGTGAGCGATTGTGACATTTCTCTGGGAATGCAAAAAAAAAAATCACTACTGTAAAGTTTTTTTGAGCGAGCATAACGTTTTACTTACAACACAAAGGTTTTAGTAGAGAGTGTAAAGTTTCTCTGGGAATGTAAAAGTTTTAGTAGAGAGTGTAAAGTTTATCTGGGAATGTAAAAGTTTTAGTAGAGAGTGTAAAGTTTCTCTGGGAATGCAAAAAGTTTTAGTAGAGAGTGTAAAGAATGCAAAAGTTTTAGTAAAGAGTGTAAAGTTTCTCTGGGAATGCAAATAGTTTTAGTAGAGAGTGTAAAGAATGCAAAAGTTTTAGTAGAGAGTGTAAAGTTTATCTTGGAATGCAAAAAGTTTTAGTAGAGAGTGTAAAGTTTATCTGGGAATGCAAAAGTTTTTGTAGAGAGTGTAAAGTTTATCTTGGAATGCAAAAAGTTTTAGTAGAGCGTGTAAAGTTTCTCTGGGAATGCAAAAGTTTTTGTAGAGAGTGTAAAGAATGCAAAAGTTTTAGTAGAGAGTGTAAAGAATGCAAAAGTTTTAGTAGAGAGTGTAAAGAATGCAAAAGGTTTTAGTAGAGAGTGTAAATTTCTCTGGGAATGCAAAAGTTTTAGTAGAGAGTGTAAAGTTTCTCTGGGAATGCAAAAGTTTTAGTAGAGCGTGTAAAGTTTCTCTGGGAATGCAAAAGTTTATCTTGGAATGCAAAAGTTTTAGTAGACCGTGTAAAGTTTCTCTGGGAATGCAAAAGTTTATCTCGGAATGCAAAAGTTTTAGTAGAGAGTGTAAAGTTTATCTGGGAATGCAAAAGATTTAGTAGAGCGTGTAAAGTTTCTCTGGGAATCCAAAAAGTTTTAGTAGAGAGTGTAAAGTTTATCTGAAATGCAAAAGTTTTAGTAGAACGTGTAAAGTTTCTCTGGGAATGCAAAAGTTTTAGTAGAGAGTGTAAAGTTTATCTGGGAATGCAAAAGTTTTAGTAGAACGTGTAAAGTTTATCTGGGAATGCAAAAGTTTTAGTAGAACGTGTAAAGTTTCTGGGAATGCTAAAGTTTTAGTAGAGAGTGTAAAGTTTCTCTGGGAATGCAAAAGTTTTAACAAGCGGATGCAACATTTCTCCCAAAACATTTTTTATTTGTTAACATAAAGTTTCTTTGCGAATGCAAAAGTTTTGCCAGCAAATGCAACATTTCTCAAAAGAAAATTCAAGTTATTTTTAAAGTTTAACAAGCAAATACAATGTTTCTCAGCGAACACAAATAGATTGCAAACAAATGCGTAGTTTCTCAGAGTGCGTAAAGTTTTCTCATAAAATACCTGAAATGCAGAAGTAAAAAAAAGACATCAATCATTACGATTATAATTTTGAGCAAAAATAATTTTTATCAGCTAAAATCTCAAGTTTTCATTGACTAAAACTAGACTACAATACTTGGACTAAAACCAAATAGGTTAAGGTTGACTAAATATGATAAAAACTAACAAGGACATTTTACCACGGGACTAAGAATAAGACTAAAATTGCAATAGCTGACGCAATTAACACTAGTTCGCTGTTAAAACTGTATGGACAGCATTTGCAATCTGAGATGAGTTGAAATTATATTTTAGCATTAGATATTATGCTGCTGATAGAGTGTAGCACGACTTAGTGGTCAAGAGCTGCAAATGCAGGTGTCCTCAGAAGCTGCAAAACATAATTCATATAATAGCACATAGGTGAATGATCTGACCTGCGGACCACCATGATGATGCTGAGGAAGAGGACAGAGAACATGCCAAGGAGAAAGAGGATCGGAGTATTCAGACAATCGAAATCAAGAGACCCACGAGTGTAGAAACTATGAAACACTGGAGAAGATTCAAGAACACCCTGAAAACACACAGAAGAGACCCAGAACACAAGAGAGAGAACGAGCATGAAGAATGTGAAAGACAGACAGATAATATTAATTTGGGAAAGATAAGATAGAGATCTTGTTTACATGCCGTGGATCAAGTACATGTATAAATGTGAATAATCCAGATAATATGAGTTATATTAAATCCCCATGAAAATGAATTAATATATGTGCATGCATGTCCAAACAAAAATAACAGGCAGATGTTAAGTCAAGGAATAGAATGAAAACTTTACTAACATTAAAATAAATTTGGAAGCTTGTTTCTTTTTTTCTGGCATGGAATAAAAAAATATGTTGTTGCTGTGATTCTTGCAATTTTTACTTTTTTTCTCAGATTTCTGCCAAGAAATAAAAAATATAAATAAATGCTCACAATTTTGACCTTTTTTTATTTTACAACTTTACATCTCAGGGTTAATTTCTTTTTTCTGCCATGGAATAAAAAAATAAAAATACTTTATCTCACAATTTATTTTTATTTTTGGGGGATTTCTGAGCTTACGTGTTGCAATTCAGTTTTTTTCTGCCATGGAATAAAAAAAATTAAAAGGTAAAGGCAACTTTTTATCTCCAAAAATATGCATTTTAGTTTTTTACATATTGCAGGTTTTTTTCTCTCTCACTCTGCCATGGAATAAAAAAAATAGTTTCAACTTTTTGACCTTTTTTCTTGAATCGCACAATTAATTTTTTCAGTTTTCAGTTTTTATTTTATTTTCTGCCATGGAATATATATTTTTAAATGAATTGTGACTTTTCAAAAATATTTTTTAATCTACCATGGAATTAAAAACTAAAGTAATTGCACATTTTTATCTCACAATTTTGAAAATTTTCTCTGATTTCTGACTTCTCACAAATTCTTTTTTTTTGTTGCAATGGAATAAAACTTTTTTTTAAAAGGTAATTGCAACTTTTATCACAATTCTGAGTTCATATCTCACAAATGCAATAAAAAAGTCAGAATTGGAGGATTACAATTTTTTATAAAAATTTGTATTTCATTCAATGTCAGAAAAAAGCTTCTATATGAATCAATATAAAGACAAAATCAAATGTAGCATAACAAGCCACATGTGTTTTTTTTGTTTTTGTTGCTCTTTGGTCATAACGAGTGACTTTTCAATTATATTAAATTAGTTTATTAAATACTGAAATCTGAAAATGATGTTCAGATGAACAAGTGTGGAC
>CM050431.1:24539881-24544881 GCA_027564155.1 Gymnocypris eckloni scoliostomus
TTCAGTCAAATTTAAAAATAATAATAAATAATAACATAGCTGGATTTAAAGCAGTATGTACAAAGTAACAAAAATAGTAGTTTCAACTTAAAAAACTATTTGCTAACTTAAAAAGTTGTATTTATTCAATTTAAATATCCAAGTTTTGCTTTAAATTAACATTAAGTAACTTAAAATGTAAAGTTCACTAAACTAAAAAATTAAGTTAGCGGGGTAGCTAATTATTTTAAGTTGAAACAACTTTTAAAAAATATATATATTTTTTTTACAGTGTACTTTTAGCCCATAGACCTCCATCAAGTTATATTTTTGGCCCTTCTTATTAAAAGAAGATTTAGACGCCCCCATGGCTGTTTCAGGTTCTTGATGGCCGTCGATGTGAAGCATTGTGACGAGTCTAGATGCTCTCAGACACAATAAGAAACCAAAAAGTATTAATGTATTGTAAGTTTTTGGTGTCTGACCGTTAAAGCGAGCAGAAGCATAGAGTTGTGATGCGTTTCTACAAACAAAGCACAGTTTGTCGTCTCTAAATCATCATGATTCAGTGTCATATAAGAGTTCAGCTGATCAATGCTGATGATAACTCATACACACAGGTGTTTCTTTACCTGAGGTCAGTCTGTGCACGTCTTGTTTCTCCATCATGCGTCCGTGAGTCGAGGTCTTCTCGTCTTGAGCACTTCTGTGTGTGAGTCTGTCAGGAAGTCATGTGATGAACGTGTGGGAGTCGCTTCAGCTAGAAACTGCTCCAGCGCTCAGAACCGTATCTGCTGTTCACACTCATTTACACACTCATTCATGACCATATAGAGTTCACTCCCTGTCTTTTATTTTTATTAACAAGACAATACAAATAGGTGCATTTACTGATTATCTCACTCAGATATTCCTGACTTTCTTTCTTTATTATTTTTATTTCTGCATTTTATTACAGGTTTGAGTTACAGTTGATTTTATTTTACTTCTAATCTTGTTATTGGTATTTAACATGACAATAAATAATAGTATTTTCAATGAAAAAATTGCATTTAAAAAAAATATATATTGTTTTTATTTATTTTATTTATTTATTATTATTATTATTTCAATTTAGTCTGAGTAAAATTTTATTGTATTTCTAATATTTGTATTGGTATTTAACATGACAATAAATAATAGTATTTTCTATTACATAAATTGCTCAAAAATTGCATAAAAAAAGATAAACAAAAAACTAAACAAAAAAAGTTATTGTTTTAATTAATTAATTTATTTATTATCACTATTTCAATTTAGTTTGAGTTACATTTTATTGTATTTTACTTCTAATCTTTTTATTGGTATTTAACAAGACAATAAATAATAGTATTTCAATTACAAAAATTATCAAAAATTGCATTAAAAATAAATAAATAAAAAACAAAACAAAAAAAGTTATGTTTTATTTATTTATTTATTTATTATCATTATTTCAATTTAGGCTGATTTACATTTTATTGTATTTTACTTCTAATCTTTTAATTGGTATTTAACAAGACAATAAATAATAGTATTTTCAATTAAAAAATTGCTAAAAAATTGCATTAAAAATAAATAAATAAAAAACAAAACAAAAAGTTTTTGTTTTTATTTATTTTTATTATTATTATTATTTAAATTTAGGCTGAGTAAAATTTTATTGTATTTTACTTCTAATCTTTTTTTTGGAATTTATCAAGACAATAATTAATAAATATCTAAAATAGATTTAAACCCACTCAAAAAAAAGAAAGAAAAATAATCTGATTTAGTTTTGTATTTTTATTTAGTCTCAAGTTACATTTCATTTCCTAATAGTTTTACTGGTATTTAACACAAATAAAATAATAATGGTATAATCAACTAAAATATTTCAATGACAGATTATATATTCAGTGTTCGTTTATTAATGTCGTTATATATATATTTTTAGCGTTATGATGTTCAAACTGAGTTTTAATATATACGAACCAACACATTTAAAATACCTTTTCACTCATCCATGATTATAAGCATTAAAAAATTATATTTCATAGTGATTATGACTGCAAAAAGCAATAAAATGTATATTTAGTTGAACATTTCATGCTTTTATCCAAAGCAAATAACAGTAAAGTCAACATTTGATCAGTTCATTCCTGATAACCGAATCCATGACTTAATTATTGATCAAATATTATAAATGCACTTATCATATAAATAGACTTAAACATATCTTAATTTTTACTGTACTTGAAAACAAGACGCAATTCTACATCATGGATTCTTCCAATCTCTTAAACTAATAAACATGCATTATTGCTTCCGTCGTGAGCTATTAAGTGCTATTATGATTATGGTGTTTTGTGGTTATTGTTTGCACATTTATGGAAAAGCTGCAATGCCATTACTAAAGAATCTGACGTCACGCAAGCCATAAACTGAACCACATTCTGCATCGATGAACAATAAACTCTGACTCAGAGAGACAGATGAGTAATAACTCATAACTCATAACCACAGACTGTTATGAACTGCTGCTCTGTTTTATATCTAGTCAGATTGAATAACTTTAGTTGAATGAGGAGAGTTATAGCTTAAAATGTCTTGGTTATGTGAACACATGTGTGTCACTGGAGCACAAACACAGGTATATGTGTAGCAATAGCCAACAATATAGTGTTTGGGTCAAAATTATTGATTTTTATTTAATGCCAGAAATCACTAAGATCATGTTCCATGAAGATATTTAGTAAATACATCAAAAATTAGCTAAGAACTTCATTTGAACAACTTTAAAGATGATTTTCTCAATATTTAGATGTTTTTGCACCCTCAGATTCCAGATTTACAAATAATGTCAAAACCATACATCAATGGAAATATTATTTATTCATCTTTCACATGATGCATACATCTCAATTTAAAAAAAATTGACCCTTATGACTAGTTTTGTGCTCCGGAGTCACAATCAGTTTTGATTTGTGTGGGAACACTTTTAAGTGTTTGTTTTGATGTGTTTGTTTGACTGAAGCCAACGGTTCAATGAATCGGTTCATACCATTTTAATGACTGTGGTACTTTTGTGTGTACGTTAATTTAGTCACGCTAATATTGCTGACATAATACTGATTTATCACTTTATGTGAACATAATAAATATCATAGAAAGTATTTAGCGTGTTTTATGAGGTGATAAATCATTTATCCCCCCGCGGAAACTAAAGTGACTCGGTCCTGTTTAACGTTCCAAACGATTTGAACTTGTTCTCTTCGATGATTCATCTGAACCGATTCGTGAACGAACCGGATTCTCTGAACTGACTCGGATGTCGTTGTGTCAGTCAGAGACGGTGTCGTTAAAAGTTTGTCGGAGGAGTATCCACCGAGCTCAGCGGTGAGTTACAGCTTATTTACTTGGTTTATTTATGACAACCAGAGATTTAATAAAGAGAAACTATCGTGCTAAAGTTGATGAGCGACTCAAACAGGCGCGTTTGAACAGTTCCGTGCGAACTTCGGCAGGTGTAAAAACAATAAAATCTCCTCAGTTTAGCGTCAAAATCATGTTTGTCACATGTTTAGTGTTTACAGGGAACTGAATAATCAAACACTAGCCATGTGAAACCTGCACAACAAATACGAAACTACTATAATATAGTACTTATATGTGTATACATACCGAAAGAGCATTACGCTAACGTAACGTTATTAAAGACACGACGTAACTTACGTAAAAATACCACGGTGTTGTCATTTTGTACAAACATGATATTTCCATTGTACTGGTCCAAAACATTTTATTTTGTCCCTGTCTTCAACCCAAACCGATTGAATCATTGGCTGTGTCTTAAAACCTAGTGTTTGGAGCTAGGTAGGGAGCTCACTAGGTCTGAAACAACCATGAAGTTTGCTTTCAGTTCAATTTATTTCAGATTTTATTTGCTACTCTTTTGCATTTCTATGATGCACAGACATATTGCCTATGTAGGGAGCATACTAGGTTTTGAAATAAGATTTGTAGTGCATTTGAATGACGATTTACCGTGGTAACTTTACAAAAACATGATATTTCCAATGGTACTTGTCCAAAACATGGTACTTTTTTTCTTCTGTTTTGTTTAGTGTCTTCAACCCGAACTGATTGATTTATCGGCTGTGTCTCAAAACCTCAGACTCTATCCGTATCTGAGGTACTTTATGATGCACAGACGTGATGTAGAGAGCACACTAGGTTTTGAAATAGTATTTGTCACAGATTCGTAATGAATTAGAATGAGAATCTGATATGAAAAAACATGCACATGACCAAAACGTGGTAAAACCATGGTACTTTCAATTAATTTGGCTGTGTCTCTAAACCTGGTGTTTGTGTACCAGACTTATCATAGAGGAATGTATGATGCTGTCTAGGTAGGGAGCTCAGAAACAGCCGTTTAGTTGTATCTGTCATGACTTTGAATGAGAATCTGATATTTATGAGAATGCTATTCATCTGAAATGTGAAAGGGTGCGATTGTGTTGTATTTTGAGTGAATTCTGTCAGATATTATGTCATTTGTCATGCGCTGGGACACGAAACAGAACCAGCCCATTGTGTCTCTGACTCTCTGAATGAAGGGGAATTGTTTCTCAGAGTATTTTCGGAGATGTTCGGTTCTGCTCTTTCACCCGCTATGTTTTCCAGATGGCTATGAACTGGACTAAACTCTCTCTGACGTGACCATACAGGATCGGCCGGTTCTTCACTTTTGCTCTAGTTCCAGATGTGCCGGTGTAATCTGAGCTCGGTTTCTAGTTCAGCACTTTTGTTTGCTGTTCTCACACAATGACCGCATCTTATATAAACCCCCTCCCTTGGACGTGTTTCAAATCAAGGTTTAGTTCCCTAGAGGGTCGTATTCCTTCACAACACTCCCACACTCATAATCAGGATGTCACACAGACACGCACACACACACACACACACACACACACACACACACACACACACACACACGACGTGTTTCAAATCAAGGTTTA
>CM050431.1:24552381-24572381 GCA_027564155.1 Gymnocypris eckloni scoliostomus
AGAAGAACACAGGAGAAGTTCAACACTCTTCAGCAATTAAACACAACAAAGCACAAATATTAGTTTATCTAAAGTCATGTTTATTATTATTATGATTGAACTGATCATCAAAGATCAGCAGCAAACACATCGTTAATAAAATGAGATTAGATATATTTGTGTTGTTTAACATATTTAATTATTGCAGGTTTGTGTCATATTCTGAGTTTGTATTTCACTGTTTTAATTCATTTTGATGAATACTGAATCTGTTTTTTGTGAGTGTGATGAATTAATACACATTCATATTTAGTCTAGATTAGATCTACAGTAAGATCATGTTCACGGCGCACTCAGTCAATAAATGGAGAAAATAACTCAGATATTTTCTAGTAAATTAAAAAGTAATGCGTTACTTTACTAGTTACTTGAAAAAAGTAATATTATTACGTAACTCGCGTTACTTGTAATGCGTTACCCCCCCGACACTGGGAAACATGATCCTAATATCTAATGATTTTTGGCATAAAATAAAAATGTATAATTTTGAGCCATACAATGTATTGTTGGTTATTGCTACAAATATCCCTGTGCTGCTTATGACTTGTGATGTGATGCCTGTAACGTCTTAAGCTATGCCGTGCTGATCTGATGTGATGACTGTAACGTCTTAAGCTATGCCGTGCTGATCTGATGTGATGACTGTGTTTGCAGAGAGTAAAAGGGAGCGTTTGGTCAATAATCTGCAGAATCTGTCAGCCACTGATCGCGTGCGTATGTTGAGAGCGATGCCGCTGAGTCTCTCAGAGAAGAAAGAGCTCAGGTAATAAACACGGCCACACCTGTTATTGTGTGTCTTCAGCATGTCCTGCAGCGCTGATGAATATACAGCTAAACACACGGTTTATCTTAAAGAAACTCAATTGTATTTGTAATGTACAAAAGACTAAATAAATAGACATGAGTGGTGCGGTTCAACTGCTGTGAGTTGATTCTTTTTTTAATCAATTGTTAAAATGACTATTGAATCACTTACTGGCTGGTTTGAAGTCATGCATAAAAGAGTTTTGTTGTAATAAATAGAGCTGGAAGCATTGTTCTGCGTTCCTGATTTCTTCTGATGTGGTGTTTTTCAGGATGCTGGTGTTGAATAAAGCCGAACACTCGGTGTCTCAGAATCAGATCCCCTGCTGCAGTCAGCTCAAGTATTACATCATCATCGTGAGTCTAAAACATGCTTACTTCAGCTTGAACTCAATTCAAATAAGAAATGTTGCCCTGGCAGCTAGCTGAAATAAATACCTTTATTTATTTTTATTTCACAATGACAACAAAGTTGCTAGTTTTGTACAGTAGTTTGTAATTCTGTATACAGCCTATAAAGTGTGCGGCTGTTTTTTTCTTTGTCTTTTGAGATTCAGCTTTCAGTCAGTGATTGATGTTTTTGTTGAGTGTGTGTTTGTGTGTGTGCAGTTTTGTGTGAGAGTGTGCATGCGCATGAGTGTTTGAGCGTGTCTGTGCCTAGTGAGTGTGTGCAACTGAGTGCAAGGATGTGCATGCAAATGTGTTCAAGTAAGTGTGTGTGTGTGTGTGTGAGAGTGTGTGCATGTTTTAGTGTGTGTGTGTGTGTGTACATGTGTGTGTGTGTGTGTGTGTGTGTGTGTGTGTGTGTGTGTGTGTGTGTGTGTGTGTGTATGTGTGTGTGTGTGTGTGTGTGTGTGTGTGTGTGTGAGTTCAGGGTATTAACGTAAGTGTGTGAAAGTGTGTTAGTGACAGGCGTGTGTGTGTGTGTGTGTGTGCATGTGTTTGTTGTGTGAAGAGTTTATATTTACACTGTGTCTGTGCTTAGTGAGTGTGTGAAGATGAGTGCAAAGATGTGCATGACATGTGTTAGAGTAAGTGTATGTGTGTGCTTTGTGTGTGTGAACAGTGTTGCATTAAGTGTGTGAGACCTGCTGCAAAATGTCACAGTAGTGTGTGTGTGTGTGTGTGTGTGTGTGTGTGTGTGTGTGTGTGTGTGTGTGTGTGTGTGTGTGTGTGTGTGTGTGTGTGTGTTTTAGTGTGTGTATGTGTATCTTCAGTGTGTGTTAATATTAATGTGTGTGTGTGTGTGTTAATTTTGACCCATACAATGTGTGTGTGTGTGTGTGTGTGTGTGTGTGTGTGTGTTTATAGTGTATGTGTTAATTTTAGTGTGTGTGTGTGTGTGTGTATGTGTGTGTGTTTTTGTGTGTGTGTGTGTTTATGTAATGTGTGTGTGTGTCTTGAGAGTGCCATTTTCTTTTTTTAAGGTGTGTTGTGTGTGTGTGTGTGTGTGTGTGTGTGTGTGTGTGTGTGTGTGTGTGTGTGTGTGTGTGTGTGTGTGTGTGTGTGTGTGTGTGTGTTTTAGTGTGTGTGTGTGTGTGTGTGTGTATGTTTTAGTGTGTGTGTGTGTGTGTGTGTAGTTTTAGTGGTTGCATGATCGAAAGATGAACCGGTTTTTTGTTATAGCGATCGGCAATCTCAGTGGTTTGTCTGGTGATCAGGTTAATGATGTTGTGTGTGTGAATAGTCTCTCAGTGGTTGGTGATCAGATTAACAGATGCTGTGGTGTGTTAGTAGTCTCTCAGTGGTTGGTGTAACATTACTGATGCTGTGGTGTGTTCCTTTGCTGCTCTCAGTGGTTAGTGATGGTTAATGATGCTTCATTCATTTTGAACGGATCTTTAATGAGTCGAGAAGAACGAGTGGTTGAGTGATCAGGTTAATGATGCTGCACCATCCTAAAGGTTCTGTAGTCTGGAATTAGTTCACCTGTTAATGATGCTGTGGTGTTTAGAGTCTCTCGCTCATCTTAAACGAGACTCAAAGGTCAGTCGGTAAAATGATCCGAACTTCCCATCACTAGAATTGTCTCTCAGTGGTTGGTGTCCACGGTTAAAGAATAGACCGTGGTTGTTCAGTAGTCTCGTCAGTTGGTTGAGAAAAGAAACAGACCAACTTAATGATGTTGTGGTGTTTTAGTCTCTCAGTGGTTGGTGATCAGGTTAATGATGCTGTGGTTCTGTAGATTATTCATTTTTATTTTACCTTAAAATTACATTGACTGGTGTGTTAACAAGTTGTAGCATCTTTGTGGTTGGTGATCATTATTTGATTTAACATTTTGGAATAATTTATTTATATAGCCTCTCTTTGGTTTTATTTAGTTTCACTGGTAAATACCTTTTTCTTTTACACCAATTTAAAATGACAACAAATGTTGATTAAGGTAACATCTTTGTTTGGACTGTTGAATGTGTGCTGTGTGTTGTTTAGATTGTCTATGCAGTGGTTGGTGAATCAGGTTAATGATGCTGTGGTGTGTTAAGGCCAGTTTTAGTGGTTTGATCAATTAAAACCATCTTGGTCCATCTCTCAACTGGGTGGCAAATGATCAGGTTAAAGATGCTGTTTGTTTTTTCTTATAAAATATATTGATGGTTTGAAAATCAGGTTTAATGATGCTATATGTGTTAGTAGTCTCTAAGAACATTTTGGTTGATCAGGTTAATGATGCTGTGGTGTGTTATGTCTATGTCTCAGTAACACCACAGTGGTTATAACACCACAGGTTAATGATGCTGTGGTGTGTTAGTAAAATACATTAACACCAGAGACAGTGATCAGGTTAATGATGCTGTGGTGTTCTAAAATGTAGTCTACCATCAGTGATGATTTCAAGATCAGGTTAAATATGATGTATGTTTTTAATAGTCTCTCAGTGGTTGGTGATCAGGTTAATGATGCTAATGTGAAATTGTCTAGATCAGCTAACTTCAAAATTAATAAGAAAGAATGTAATATGTCAGATCAACCAGCACCTGCAGTGGTTGGAAGTAGTCCAAATAGAATTATCCCTGTGGTGTGTTAGGGGTGACATCTCAGTGGTTGGTGATCAGGTTAATGATGTTGTGGTGTGTCTAAATATATATATTTTTAGTGTTAAATCAAATCTATATTACTATGATGCTGTTATTTGTGTTAGAATCTTTATTATTTGGTTGGTTGAAAGGAAAAATATGCTGTCGGTGTGTAGTAGTTTCAGTGGTTGGTGATCAGGTTAATGATGTTGTGGTGTGTTAGTAGTCTCTCAGTGGTTGGTGATCAGGTTAATGATGCTGTGGTGTTTTGTGTCTCTCAGTGTGTGTGTGTGTGTGTATCAGGTTAATGATGCTGTGGTGTGTGTAGTCTCTCAGTGGTTGTGTGTGATCAGGTTAATGATGTTGTGGTGTGTTAGTAGTCTCTCAGTGGTTGGTGATCAGGTTAATGATGTTGTGGTGTGTTTGTAGTCTCTCAGTGCGTTAGTGAGTGTGTCAGGTTAATGATGCTGTGGTGTGTTAGTAGTCTCTCAGTGGTGTCAGTGATCAGGTTAATGATGCTGTGGTGTGTTTGTAGTCTCTCAGTGGTTGGTGATCAGGTTAATGATGCTGTGGTGTGTTAGTAGTCTCTCAGTTGGTGATCAGGTTAATGATGCTGTGGTGTGTTAGTAGTCTCTCAGTGGTTGGTGATCAGGTTAATGATGCTGTGGTGTGTTTGTAGTCTCTCAGTGGTTGGTGATCAGGTTAATGATGCTGTGGTGTTTTGTAGTCTCTCAGTGGTTGGTGATCAGGTTAATGATGCTGTGGTGTGTTTGTAGTCTCTCAGTGGTTGGTGATCAGGTTAATGATGCTGTGGTGTGTTAGTAGTCTCTCAGTGGTTGGTGATCAGGTTAATGATGCTGTGGTGTGTTTAGTAGTCTCAGTGGTTGGTGATCAGGTTAATGATGCTGTGGTGTGTTAGTAGTCTCTCAGTGGTTGGTGATCAGGTTAATGATGCTGTGGTGTGTTTGTAGTCTCTCAGTGGTTGGTGATCAGGTTAATGATGCTGTGGTGTGTTAGTAGTCTCTCAGTGGTTGGTGATCAGGTTAATGATGCTGTGGTGTGTTTGTAGTCTCTCAGTGGTTGGTGATCAGGTTAATGATGCTGTGGTGTGTTAGTAGTCTCTCAGTGGTTGGTGATCAGGTTAATGATGCTGTGGTGTGTTGTAGTCTCTCAGTGGTTGGTGATCAGGTTAATGATGCTGTGGTGTGTTAGTAGTCTCTCAGTGGTTGGTGATCAGGTTAATGATGCTGTGGTGTGTTAGTGGTCTCAGTGGTTGGTGATCAGGTTAATGATGCTGTGGTGTGTTAGTGGTCTCAGTGGTTGGTGATCAGGTTAATGATGCTGTGGTGTGTTTGTAGTCTCAGTGGTTGGTGATCAGGTTAATGATGCTGTGGTGTGTTGTAGTCTCTCAGTGGTTGGTGATCAGGTTAATGATGCTGTGGTGTGTTTGTAGTCTCTCAGTGGTTGGTGATCAGGTTAATGATGCTGTGGTGTGTTAGTAGTCTCTCAGTGGTTGGTGATCAGGTTAATGATGCTGTGGTGTGTTTGTAGTCTCTCAGTGGTTGGTGATCAGGTTAATGATGCTGTGGTGTGTTAGTAGTCTCTCAGTGGTTGGTGATCAGGTTAATGATGCTGTGGTGTGTTAGTAGTCTCTCAGTGGTTGGTGATCAGGTTAATGATGCTGTGGTGTGTTAGTAGTCTCTCAGTGGTTGGTGATCAGGTTAATGATGCTGTGGTGTGTTTGTAGTCTCTCAGTGGTTGGTGATCAGGTTAATGATGCTGTGGTGTGTTGTAGTCTCTCAGTGGTTGGTGATCAGGTTAATGATGCTGTGGTGTGTTTGTAGTCTCTCAGTGGTTGGTGATCAGGTTAATGATGCTGTGGTGTGTTAGTAGTCTCTCAGTGGTTGGTGATCAGGTTAATGATGCTGTGGTGTGTAGTAGTCTCTCAGTGGTTGGTGATCAGGTTAATGATGTTGTGGTGTGTTTGTAGTCTCTCAGTGGTTGGTGATCAGGTTAATGATGCTGTGGTGTGTTAGTAGTCTCTCAGTGGTTGGTGATCAGGTTAATGATGCTGTGGTGTGTTTGTAGTCTCTCAGTGGTTGGTGATCAGGTTAATGATGCTGTGGTGTGTTAGTAGTCTCTCAGTGGTTGGTGATCAGGTTAATGATGCTGTGGTGTGTTAGTAGTCTCTCAGTGGTTGGTGATCAGGTTAATGATGCTGTGGTGTGTTAGTAGTCTCTCAGTGGTTGGTGATCAGGTTAATGATGCTGTGGTGTGTTTGTAGTCTCAGTGGTTGGTGATCAGGTTAATGATGCTGTGGTGTGTTAGTAGTCTCTCAGTGGTTGGTGATCAGGTTAATGATGCTGTGGTGTGTTAGTAGTCTCTCAGTGGTTGGTGATCAGGTTAATGATGCTGTGGTGTGTTAGTAGTCTCTCAGTGGTTGGTGATCAGGTTAATGATGCTGTGGTGTGTTTGTAGTCTCTCAGTGGTTGGTGATCAGGTTAATGATGCTGTGGTGTGTTAGTAGTCTCTCAGTGGTTGGTGATCAGGTTAATGATGCTGTGGTGTGTTAGTAGTCTCTCAGTGGTTGGTGATCAGGTTAATGATGCTGTGGTGTGTTAGTAGTCTCTCAGTGGTTGGTGATCAGGTTAATGATGCTGTGGTGTGTTTGTAGTCTCTCAGTGGTTGGTGATCAGGTTAATGATGCTGTGGTGTGTTTGTAGTCTCTCAGTGGTTAGTGATCAGGTTAATGATGCTGTGGTGTGTTTGTAGTCTCTCAGTGGTTGGTGATCAGGTTAATGATGCTGTGGTGTGTTTGTAGTCTCTCAGTGGTTGGTGATCAGGTTAATGATGCTGTGGTGTGTTTGTAGTCTCTCAGTGGTTGGTGATCAGGTTAATGATGCTGTGGTGTGTTAGTAGTCTCTCAGTGGTTGGTGATCAGGTTAATGATGCTGTGGTGTGTTAGTAGTCTCTCAGTGGTTGGTGATCAGGTTAATGATGCTGTGGTGTGTTAGTAGTCTCTCAGTGGTTAGTGATCAGGTTAATGATGCTGTGGTGTGTTAGTAGTCTCTCAGTGGTTAGTGATCAGGTTAATGATGCTGTGGTGTGTTTGTAGTCTCTCAGTGGTTGGTGATCAGGTTAATGATGCTGTGGTGTGTTAGTAGTCTCTCAGTGGTTAGTGATCAGGTTAATGATGCTGTGGTGTGTTAGTAGTCTCTCAGTGGTTGGTGATCAGGTTAATGATGCTGTGGTGTGTTTGTAGTCTCTCAGTGGTTGGTGATCAGGTTAATGATGCTGTGGTGTGTTAGTAGTCTCTCAGTGGTTGGTGATCAGGTTAATGATGCTGTGGTGTGTTAGTAGTCTCTCAGTGGTTGGTGATCAGGTTAATGATGCTGTGGTGTGTTTGTAGTCTCTCAGTGGTTAGTGATCAGGTTAATGATGCTGTGGTGTGTTAGTAGTCTCTCAGTGGTTAGTGATCAGGTTAATGATGCTGTGGTGTGTTTGTAGTCTCTCAGTGGTTGGTGATCAGGTTAATGATGCTGTGGTGTGTTTGTAGTCTCTCAGTGGTTGGTGATCAGGTTAATGATGCTGTGGTGTGTTTGTAGTCTCTCAGTGGTTGGTGATCAGGTTAATGATGCTGTGGTGTGTTTGTAGTCTCTCAGTGGTTGGTGATCAGGTTAATGATGCTGTGGTGTGTTTGTAGTCTCTCAGTGGTTGGTGATCAGGTTAATGATGCTGTGGTGTTTTGTGGTCTCTCAGTGGTTGGTGATCAGGTTAATGATGCTGTGGTGTGTTAGTAGTCTCTCAGTGGTTGGTGATCAGGTTAATGATGCTGTGGTGTGTTTGTAGTCTCTCAGTGGTTAGTGATCAGGTTAATGATGCTGTGGTGTGTTAGTAGTCTCTCAGTGGTTGGTGATCAGGTTAATGATGCTGTGGTGTGTTTGTAGTCTCTCAGTGGTTAGTGATCAGGTTAATGATGCTGTGGTGTGTTAGTAGTCTCTCAGTGGTTGGTGATCAGGTTAATGATGCTGTGGTGTGTTAGTAGTCTCTCAGTGGTTAGTGATCAGGTTAATGATGCTGTGGTGTGTTAGTGGTCTCTCAGTGGTTGGTGATCAGGTTAATGATGCTGTGGTGTGTTAGTAGTCTCTCAGTGGTTGGTGATCAGGTTAATGATGCTGTGGTGTGTTAGTAGTCTCTCAGTGGTTGGTGATCAGGTTAATGATGCTGTGGTGTGTTAGTAGTCTCTCAGTGGTTAGTGATCAGGTTAATGATGCTGTGGTGTGTTTGTAGTCTCTCAGTGGTTGGTGATCAGGTTAATGATGCTGTGGTGTGTTTGTAGTCTCTCAGTGGTTGGTGATCAGGTTAATGATGCTGTGGTGTGTTAGTAGTCTCTCAGTGGTTGGTGATCAGGTTAATGATGCTGTGGTGTGTTAGTAGTCTCTCAGTGGTTGGTGATCAGGTTAATGATGCTGTGGTGTGTTAGTTGTCT
This sequence comes from Gymnocypris eckloni scoliostomus, assembly GCA_027564155.1. NCBI lineage: Eukaryota > Metazoa > Chordata > Actinopteri > Cypriniformes > Cyprinidae > Gymnocypris > Gymnocypris eckloni. The sequence continues at coordinate 24,560,731 of CM050431.1, forward strand.
CTCAGTGGTTGGTGATCAGGTTAATGATGCTGTGGTGTATTGTCTCTCAGGCGCTGAGGCACGGCTGGTACGGCTGGCTGTCATTTCTGTCCTCACTGCAGTTGTGGCAAACGGCTCTGAAGTGTGTCGGCGGCCGCTTCGGGACAGGCGTCCTCTCGTATTTCGTCTTCCTCAGAACGCTCCTCTTCTTCAACGTCTTCCTGTTCCTGGTCACGGGTTTGCTGTTAGTGGTTCCTCAGGCCATCGCACATCCGGACCAGGACCAGAACATCACCATCAGGAGCACATGGGGCCTGGAGGTGCTCACGGGTGCCGTAAGTGCATTAATAAACACACTATTACATATTTAGTAGTTGTGTATAAGTAAATAAGTAGTTAACGCTTGCACTCTCTATTCTATTTCTATTCTATTGACTTATTTTATTTTTATTTATTATAAAAATGCCAATATTGTTTTTGGTAAACTCTCTCTCCCTCTCTCTCCTCCTTCTCTCTCCTCCTCCCCCTCTCTCCTCCTCCTCCTCTCCCCTCTCCCTCACCCCCTCTCTCAGGGTTATTTCTCACACTCTGTGCTATATTACGGATACTATAGTAATAAAATGCTACAGACGGGCCACAGCTGGAGTTCTGGACTGTACTATAACATGCCTCTCGTGTACTTCTTCACCATCGGCGCCGCCTTCTTCATCACCTGCATCATCCTCGTCTACAGGTGAGGCTCTTCTGAAAGCCTTGTTCACGCATTGCTTATGATTTGTGTTGCACACATATTTTAATATAAACACAGTTGAACAGTCTTGACTTAAACCTATCTTGTTTTTTAGGTTTATAGTTTGATTCTCAGGAAATGCATGAAGTAAATAAAGTGCAATACAAGTGAATAAAAGCATATGCCAGATGCATTAATATAAATGTAATAATTCTGATTGATAATAAAAGCAGATTGTGCTTTAAAGATGTACTTATAGTAATCTTCAGTGTAATTTTATTGTCATTGAGATTGGGCGATATGATGGTATTTATCGTTATCGTGAAATATCATATTTTTTTATTTATTTAAATTTTGTTATAGTTTATACTTCTGATGATCAGTTCTCCATGTGAAGGGTTGCCAGTTATCACAAAACACAGTAGGCTATAATAAGCTATATATTCAAGCTACATAACTAGTATTAATAGTATTATACACAATTAAAAGAAAGTAAATGTTATTTATTATGAGTAGAATATTTCAATATAAAATATTTAGATATTATAAACTGATTGAAGTAAAATAATTCTGAAACACTTTATTTAAAGTTTAATTGCACCTAAAAGTTGCATTTAATATCGCAGTTAATCTATAAGTTGAGTGTGTTTTTACTAAATAATTTAATACATTTAAAAAAATTAAAACAAGTACTTTTCATTCATAAAGTATTTGAGTTTATTTATCATATAAAGCCCTTTTTCTCGAGGTTTAGAATAACTACATATATAAATAACTATATCATGAAATATATTGTTACCATTAAATATAATAAGTCTTACCGTGAAAATGAATTTTGGTCATACCGCACACCCCTAATTGAGATAATATTGTAGGTTTTATTAATTGTTTTAATTGTTTTTAATTTTTATATATTCTGGTTTCAGATTAAAAAAATATTCCATTTAATTTTAATATTTACCCTTATTTTTATTATTATTACATTTGAAGTTTTAATTGTAATTTTTTTTTTTATAAATTTGTTGTCTTTTTTAGTATATCCTATTTTTTTAGTAATTTTAATACATCAAGCTAAACTAAATGACGAGTTTCCTTGGCAACTTGCTAAATTTTTTTTTTTTTACATTCTTTTTCAGTTCAAATAAATTTTGATTTAAAAAAGTGCTTTTTTTTAATAGTTTAATTTCAGTTTTAGTTAGGTATAATAACCCTGGTAATGTGTCCAGGTGAGCGGCGCTGATCCTCTGTGTTTCTGTTTTGCAGCATGTCGAAGTCGTTCGGTCAGAGTTTCCGCATCGATAAATCTAAAGGCCTGTTGGCCATAAAGGTCTTCAGCTCGTGGGACTTTAAAGTCATCAAGAAAAGCTCAGTGAGACTGCAGCGGGCAAACATCGGCACACAGCTGAAGGTCAGGACACGTATGATCCGTGTATGACACATACACACACACACACACACACACACACACACACACGCATGATCCATGTCTGACTGTGTGTTCACACCGCAAGCGGCGAGAGCGTCAAAGTGGCCGGAAGTCATTCATTTTCAATGTGAGCCGGCGGCGAGCTCCAGCGAGAGCGGCGCGTTTTGGACGATGAGAGCGTCGAGGAGAGTTTAAATCATGTTAATGTTATGGTAATGAGCTATGACGCGGCGACCAATTAGAATGTAGAAGTCCTCCGCTCGAGAGGATCCAGAGAATGCAGCCCTGTAAACATTGGTTCCGATCACATTAGTTCCCAAGCATTTTAGCGCTAGAGGAACGCTTTGTTATTCAGCGGGAATGCTATTCATTTCCTCAAAACAACATAGATTTGACCAATTACATTACAGTTTGTAATGTATGCTGTGCACAAATGAATGTTAATTTTAATTAAAGACCAAAGCTAGTAAACTGCATGCTGAAATTTAACCATGAACACAAAAGCCACACCACACAAATGGCTTTATTTCGTTAGCAAACATGCAACTATAATTGTTAAGTTTCCATCAATCAATTTCTTACTTTCACATTTTAAATATTTCATGAGGTTAACCTATACTCTACTTGTGGTCAGTCTGCACAAGATCAACGTGCGGGTTTGCTTTGCGGCTCCTTTAAATACATGACAAGCATTCGATCTGCATCAGCGTCAGAGCGTCCACGAATCTTTCTACAGCGTTGCTGGCAGGGCGGCCAGGGCGAATTTTGACGCTCTCGCCGGCGGCGGTGTGAATGCACAGTGATACTCACATGTATGACACATACACACACACACACACACACATGATTCATGTATGACACATACACACACTTATGATCCATGTATGACACACACGCACACGTATGATCCATGTCTGACACACACATACACACACACACACACACATGCGGACACGTATGATCCATGTCTGACACACACACACATGTGCACACGTATGATCCATGTCTGACACACACACGCACACGTATGATCCATGTCTGACACATACACACACACACACACACACACACACACACACATGCGGACACGTATGATCCATGTCTGACACACACACACATGTGCACACGTATGATCCATGTCTGACACATACACATACACACACACACGCACACGTATGATCCATGTCTGACACACATACACACACACAGTATGATCCATGTCTGACACACACACATGTGCACACGTATGATCCATGTCTGACACACACACGCACGTATGATCCATGTCTGACACGCGCATGTATGATCCATGTCTGACACATACACACACACACACACACAACATGTATGATCCATGTCTGACACACGCACACGTATGATCCATGTCTGACACACACACACACACACATGTATGATCCATGTCTGACACACACACACACGCACACGTATGATCCATGTCTGACACACACGCACACGTATGATCCATGTCTGACACACATGCACACGTATGATCCATGTCTGACACACACACACACACACACGCACATGTATGATCCATATCTGACACACGCACACGTATGATCCATGTCTGACACACATGCACACGTATGATCCATGTCTGACACACACACACACACACACACACACACATGTATGATCCATGTCTGACACACACACACGCACATGTATGATCCATGTCTGACACACATGCACACGTATGATCCATGTCTGACACACACACACACACACACACACACACACACACGTATGACACACATGTATGAACACACACACACACACACACACACACGTATGAAACATACACACACACACACACACACACACACACATGTCTGACACACACACACACACCACACACACACATGTATGAAACATACACACACACACACACACACACACACACACACATGTATGAAACATACACACACACACACACACACACATGTATGAAACATACACACACACACACACATGTTGATGGTGGACGAGGAGATAGCCCCCTTACTATGTAAAGCGCTTTGAGTGTCTAGAAAAGCGCTATATAAATGTAACCAATTATTATTATTATGTCTGACACACACACACACACACACACACGCACGGCACACGCGTCAGCTGTTCTCTGTGTCTGCAGGAGCTGGTGGCGGAGGTGAACCGTCAGAAGCTGAAGTTCTCTGTTCTCCAGCGGCTCGTCCGACTCTTCCGACACTCGCTGGCGTGGATCATATGTTTGGGAAGCACGTTATTATGTGTGGTCGCTGTGTATTACTTCTCTGAACACATGCACCAGGTACGACATGCACCTTTTCATCCATTGAGTCGAAGGACTGGAAAGACCAGCTCACATTTAGCATTTGGCTGTTATTTACACACACAGGAAAGCTGCCTCAGATTTGGCCAGAACGAGGGAACTTAGAAGTCAATATAATGTTGCTGTATATGTGTTAGTCTATATAAGTAGTCTGGAGTTAATTTAGGAGGTTTTCAAGGAATATACAGCAGGTAAAACAAGTATCGTAACCGTTTTTCTCAGTAAATATATTTCTAAAAGTGCTGTCGACATGACATTTTCACCAGATGTCAGTAACAACCCAAATAATCCATACATACAAATAATTATCAAAAATTAAGTTATGTGTAATAAAATAGAAATATATTTTTTCAGAAATATTTACTGAGAAAATGTAAGCTGTATGTTGTCTGATTTAAGTTTAAGGCTCAATTTAAGATTGGCAGCTAGCTGAAATATTTTATATACATTTTAATAAGTGTAGGTTAAGTAACATTTTTTTTATGGTTTTAGTTAACTGTAATAACCCTGATATACGTTGACTTCATAAAAAAAATTAAAATGACTAAAACTTTAAATGAAATTAAAATTAAAGCAGTAAATATCAAGTATATCATAGAGTATATCAGTGATGGTCAGAGTGTTTGCTCTATAACAGCGGTTCTCAATTCCAGTCCTCGCGCCCCCCCGCTCTGCATATGTGGTATGTTACTCTTATCGCTTCAGATGTTTGTTCTATTCGAACGTAAGAGCCCTGCGAAGTGGACATCACAGGATATTCCTCCATGGTTCCAGTTCGAAGCGAACGTATATATTCCATTCAAAGTGCACTGAAGTGTGCAAGACGTGAATTAAAATTGTATATATTTACATAGGTATATGATGTCACACTCGTCCGTGCGTGAAGACGTTGCGCAGCGCAAATCCATGAATGAATGTTCCGAAATGAAGTAAACTTCAGTGGATTTCCCTGCTCAGGGAGTAGAGAGCAATGGACCCTGTGCAGGGAGCAATGGACCCTGTGTAGGGAGCAATGGACCCTGTGTAGGGAGCAATGGACCCTGTGTAGGGAGCAATGGACCCTGTGGACCCTGTGTAGGGAGCAATGGACCCCGTGTAGGGAGCAATGGACCCTGTGTAGGGAGCAATGGACACTGTGTAGGGAGCAATGGACCCTGTGTGGGGAGCAATGGAGCCTGTGTGGGGAGCAATGGACCCTGTGTAGGGAGCAATGGACCCTGTGGACCCTGTGTAGGGAGCAATGGACCCTGTGGACCCCCTGTGTAGGAGCAATGGACCCTGTGGACCCTGTGTAGGGAGCAATGGACCCGGTGTAGGGAGCAATGGACCCTGTGTAGGGAGCAATGGACCCTGTGTAGGGAGCAATGGACACTGTGTAGGGAGCAATGGACCCTGTGGACCCTGTGTAGGGAGCAATGGACACTGTGTAGGGAGCAATGGACCCTGTGTAGGGAGCATGTCAATCGGAACACAGTTCGTGCACGGAGCGCACTTCTAACAAGCTGATTATCTGAATCAGGTGTGTTAACAGAGAGAGACATGCGAAATATGCAGAGCGGGGGGGCGCGAGGACTGGATTTGAGAACCTCTGGTCTATATAAACATCATGTACTCCGCCGTCAGTCTGGTTTAATGTCTGTGTTTGTTGACTCGGCTCTTTCTACCGCGTCTCTCTCTCTCAGGATCTGCGTGAGCGTGCTCGTGCCGGCTCGTCTGATCCGCTGCTGAAGGAGGTCAGTCTGTTGGCCGTTCCTGTCGTGGTGTCCAGCTTTAACCTGCTCCTGCCGGGACTCTTCAACGCCGTGGCCTGGATGGAGGAGTACGATTCTCCCAGTGTGCTCAATTACGTCTCCATCAGCAGGTATTTCTCCATCTTTCATTCTCTCCACAGGAATTACATCATCATCAGAATAAAGTTCTGAAGTAACAACCCAAATAATCCATACATACAAATAATTAAAAATTTTATTAATTTATGTGTAATAAAATAGAAATATATTTTTCAGAAATATTTATTAAAAAATGTATATGTATTTGTCTGATTTAAGTTTAAGGCTCAATTAGTGACATTTTAGCTGAAATATTTTATATACATTTTAATAAAATTGTAGGTTATTTTTAAATTTTTAATTAATTGATGGTTTTAGTTAACTGTAATACTGAATTTTGACTTCATATATATATTTTTTTACAATGTCTTCATCTCTTGCATTAAGATGTAAAAAGTGACATTTTAACATTTATTAATTTTTATTTTATAAAATAATATTTAAATTTTTTTACATGCTTTTTTGTTTCAAATTTTCAGTTTATAATTATTTTTTTTATTTTTTTACATTTTATATTAATTGATTAAAGAAGGATTTATGCATATAATTTATTTTTTAACGTTGTCTTCATCTCTTGCATTGAGATGTAAAAAGTGACATTTTAACATTTATTAATTTTTATTTTATAAAATAACATGTTTAATTTTTTACATGCTTTTTTATTTCAAATATTTATTTTAGTTAATATAGTTTATTATTATTATTATTATTATTTATTTTCTAGATATTTTTTTTAATGTATATATTTAATTTGTTTGTAATCGATGTCTTCATCTCTTGCATTGAAAGTCAAGCATGCTTTTGCACTGTGATGCTGTAAAGGCTATTTAAAACCTAACAGTCTCTCTATGGAGATAATGAATGCTTGATTTATTCTGGCCTGCTCCACAGGAACCTGCTGCTGAAGGTGAGCGTGTTGGTAGTGCTGTGCTATCATTGGCTGGGCCGTGTGGCGTCGGATCCTCTCAGTCTGGGTTTAGAGGTGAGTCTCAGCACGTGTGTTTGTGTGCGTCTGTATCTCGGCGTCTCTGATGCTTGTGTTTCTGTGCTCAGTGCTGGGAGAGTTTCGTCGGGCAGGAGCTGTACCGTTTCATCCTGATGGACTTCATCTTCATGCTGCTGGACACACACACACTCACACACACAATGACACAATGGACACACACACACACACACACACACACACTCTCACACACACTCTCTCACACACACACACACACACACACACACACACACACACACACACACACACTCTCACACACACACACACACACACACACACACACACACACACACACACACACACACACACATGGACTCTCACACACACACACACACACACACACACACACACACTCTCTCTCACACACACACACACACACACACACACACTCTCACACACACACACACACACACACACACACACACTCTCTCACACACACACACACACACACACACACACACACCTGGAGCAGTGGACGCGCAAACGTGACGATTCGCAGGAGCTCATTGTTGTCATTAACGGCATACTTGCCATGAAGAGTTTATTTTATTTTGTATTCATTGTTACATTTCATCAACTTGTTAATTATTTGTATTTCATCATATTATTTTTTGGTTTACATTTTTTAAATAATTAAGTTTAATTTTAATTAAGTGATTGCATTCATATTTTAAATGACATCTTAATTTACTAAAATAAATCTACTTTTTATTATATATATATATTATATTTTTATTGTCTTGTTTTTAAAGGCTATTTGGCTGTTTTAATTTTTTTATTTAATGATTGTAGTCATATTGTAAATTATAATTTAATTTATGAGAAAAATATACATTTTATTATAATTATGTTTTTGAAAGACTATTGGGCTGTTTTAAAAAAATATTCGGTAACACTTTACAATAAGGTTCATTAGTTAACATTAAACATTAATTATACAGCATTTATTAATCATAGTTCATGTTAATTTCAGCATTTACTAACGCATTATTAAGTTAAGTGCACATTAGTTAATGCACTAAGATGAATAAACAATGAACAACTGTATTTACATTAACGAACATTAATAAATAGTGTAATAAATGCATTGTTCTTTGTTTGTTTATGTTAATAATAAATGAGTAATTACTTATTGTTAAATCAAGAAATCTTACAATTTCAGAGCTTATTTATGAATACATTTAATTTTACTTTTATTACAACATTGTTTTTGAAATGTTTTGATTTTATTCAAATGCAGTTTTTTTTTTCATGAATTCTATATTAATGTTGCAATAAATAACAGTAAAACGAAATGTAAGCATATATTTGTTTATTTATTCATTAATTAATTTATTGCTGTAAAGACTATTGACTCATGTAGAAAAGTGAATCTTTAATATCTCAGAGAACTAAAAGTTCTGATTCTTTACGGTGCTTTTCCCCAAAAATCAAATTGTCATGAAGTGGCTAAAATTCATAATTTTTTTTTTTTTATGTATTAAATAATTCTTTATTTTGTATGTTTTAAATATATTAAAAAAATCTGTTTTTATTTTATTTTAATATTTTAAATTATAATTAAATATATATATATATATATATACATTTTTTTATAAAAAATTTAAATAATGTATAAATAAAAAATGTATAATAAAAAATATATGTAAATTCTAATTTAATAAAAAAAAAATGATGTATTAAATTATTATTTATTTTTGTATTTTTTTAAATATATATTTTAAATATAATTTAATAAAAAAAAAAAAATATATAATTTTTGTTTTAATTGCACAGTGTTAATTGACGGAGTCTTCTCTCGCTCAGGCTGTTTTCTCAGAAGGCTCTGAAGAAGAAGAGGAAGCCTGTGTTTGATATCGCCAGGAACGTCCTGGACCTCATCTACGGACAGACTCTGGCCTGGTAACATTCACATTGAGTGCCCTCAGTAGTGTCCTCTCTTCTCCATCAGTGATGTGTGATGTTTCATCTGCAGGCTGGGTGTGTTATTCTCTCCTCTGCTGCCGGCCGTTCAGATCATCAAACTGCTCTTTCTCTTCTACACGAAGAAGGTTTGTTTGTTCGATTTCTGCGTTTCTTTAGGCGTTTATAACAGCCTGATTCACAAGTGTGTGCACTACACCAGTCCTAAGAGACCGTATGCATCATCTGAATGCTAATAAATCATATTTCCATTGATGTATGGTTTGGACAATATTTGTAAATCTGGAATCTGAGGGTGCAAAAAAATCTAAATATTGAGAAAATCATCTTTAAAGTTGTTCAAATTAAGTTCTGAGCAATGCATATTACTAATCAAAAATGATATTTTTACTAAATATCTTCATGGAACATGATCTTAATATCCTAATGATTTTTGTCATAACAGACAAATGTATAGTTTTGAGCCATACAGTGTATTGTTGGCTATTGCTGTAAATATCCCTGTGCTGCGTATGACTGCGTCTGTGCTGCAGGGACACGTGTAGTGTGAATGTCTGCTGCAGTGAATGAACAGCGTGTGTGTGTGTGTGTGTGTGTGTTTGGTCCGGCGCAGGTCAGTCTGAAGATGAACTGTCAGGTGTCGGGGAAGCCGTGGCGCGCCTCTCAGATGACCACCATCTTCATCACGCTGCTGTGTTTCCCAGCATTCCTTGGGGCATCTGTGTGTGTGACCTACACCATGTGGACGTGAGTGTGTGGAGTATCTCAAACACACGTCTGTGACCGCTCAGATTAGAGATTGCATCATATGCTCTATATTAATGTGGCAGTAATTATTAACTCATTCTTACATTTATATAAAAAAAACAATAATCATAATATATTCATTCATTTATTTAAAGTTAATATTTATTTAAATTTATTTGTGTGTGTCTGTCTCTCTCTGTGTGTGTGTGTGTGTGTGTGTGTGTCTCTCTCTCTCTCTGTGTGTGTGTGTGTGTGTGTGTGTGTGTCTGTCTCTCTGTCTGTGTGTGTGTGTGTCTGTCTCTCTCTCTGTGTGTGTGTGTGTGTGTGTGTGTGTCTGTCTCTCTCTGTGTGTGTGTGTGTGTGTGTGTGTGTGTGTGTCTCTGTGTGTCTCTCTCTCTGTGTGTGTGTGTGTGTGTGTGTGTGTGTGTGTGTGTGTGTGTGTGTGTGTGTCTGTCTCTCTGTGTGTGTGTGTGTGTCTGTCTCTCTCTCTCTCTGTGTGTGTGTGTGTGTGTGTGTGTGTGTGTGTGTCTCTCTCTGTGTGTCTGTCTCTCTCTGTGTGTGTGTGTGTGTGTGTGTGTGTCTGTCTCTGTGTGTGTGTGTGTGTGTGTGTGTGTGTGCTCTCTCTGTGTGTGTGTGTGTGTGTGTGTGTGTGTGTCTCTCTCTCTCTCTGTGTGTGTGTGTGTGTGTGTGTGTCTCTCTCTGTGTGTGTGTGTGTGTGTCTCTCTCTCTCTGTGTGTGTGTGTGTGTGTGTGTGTGTGTGTGTGTGTGTGTGTCTCTCTCTGTGTGTGTCTCTCTCTGTGTGTGTGTGTGTGTGTCTGTCTCTCTCTCTCTCTGTGTGTGTGTGTGTGTGTGTGTGTGTCTCTCTCTCTCTCTGTGTGTGTGTGTGTGTGTGTCTGTCTCTCTCTCTGTGTGTGTGTGTGTGTGTCTGTCTCTCTCTCTCTGTGTGTGTGTGTCTGTCTCTCTCTCTCTCTGTGTGTGTGTGTGTGTCTCTCTCTGTGCGTGTCAGGATTCGGCCGTCGGAGCGCTGCGGTCCGTTCCAGGGCCTGAAGACTATGTTCCAGGCGGGGAAGCGCTGGGTTCAGGAGCTGGCGGAGGTGAATCCTGATCTGCAGTGGCTGGCCTCGGCTCACACGTACCTGGTGGAGAACCCGCTCTTCCTCTTCCTGTCCGCCGGCATCTTCCTGTGAGTCTCTAACCCGAACTCCTCCATGACATGATCTCTCCGTTCGGTGTAAACGGTGATGTGGATCACCAGCAGTAACAAGGTCACGCAGATGAGGATCACGCAGCCTCTCTGTGTGTGAAACAATCTCATAGAGAAATCAAAACCAATGATACGGACGTGAATATGACACGACCAAGAGAGGGCAGTTTCCCTCAGACATTGATGCAGTCAATGTTTACTGCTTTTGCTCAATTTGGTTAATTAATATAGATCAAATCCATCTCTACGTGACACAGCGGTGTTCTGTTACTGAATGATGCTGTGGTTTTGAATGAATCATTGAGTCAATGATTCAGTGATCCGTTGTTTTCTTGGGGTGCTTCACACCTCCTCATGTAGTCGGGTTAGAGTTGGTTCTCTCTCTTGGTGCGGTTCGTTTGGGCCGGTGAGATGCAGCAGTCGCACTCGGGTCGCACCAGACCAAAGTCGCTCACGGCCAAAGCAAACGCTCCCCTAA
>CM050431.1:24579881-24612381 GCA_027564155.1 Gymnocypris eckloni scoliostomus
TGTGTGTGTCTGCACGTTTATAGGAAACTTCATCAAATGAACTGATTTAGTTTGGCTACTTTATCCTGAACTGACACAGAATGAGCTCTGAAACTCCTGGAACCACAATGAAATCTTTAGTAAACAATTTAAATAAATAAAAATGAGTCTTCTTAAACAGGGTGATTATAGTCAACTAGAACTGTGTGTGTGTGTGGGAGGGAGGGAGGGAGGGTGTTTGAGGGAATGTGAGTGTGAGGGAGTGACACACGCACACTCTTACGCACATACGCATGCTCATACACTCATATTCATGCTCACACACTCATACGCACACTCACACACACGTTCACACTCACACTCAGACACGCTCACACACACACTCCCAGCTCCACATGCCTGAAGCGTGAGCGGCGGCAGGACGGTGGTTTATCCATCATGCTTTATGAGCTTCTCCTTGATATCTAGCATTTAATGCTAGCTAATGTTTGTGTTTTGGTTCAGGTGCGGATCGCGCTGCAGATGGAGGACGGCTCTCGTCTTCAAGGCTCTTTCTCGAGTGGACAGACGTTATGGGATCTACTGACCCACTTTCCTCAAACCAGGTGTGTGTTGTTCTGTGAGAGAAAGCTGCAGCTGGTTCGCTTCTGAGGAGGTTGTTTATATGTGAAGTGTGTGTTCTTTCTGACTCTGTTGATTGAAGTGAAACACGTTCCTCTCCAGCTGTGGGTGTTAAATGCAACTCTGATGCTTTAACACTCATAATGCACTCCAGTCCGTTTTGACTGAAGATAAATAAACATTTCTAAAAATGCATCGTTTTTAGTAAGCAAACGAAAGTTTGCAAAAGCTTTAAGACACTATTTATTTATATTTGTTTAGAGATATAGCCATTTATGCATTTATTTATAATATAGTGACTCGCGGTGAATCAGCGACTCGCGGTGAATCAGTGACTCGCTGTGAATCAGTGACTCGCGGTGAATCAGCGACTCGCGATGAATCAGTGACTCGCTGTGAATCAGGGACTCGCGGTGAATCAGCGACTCGTGGTGAATCAGCGACTCGTGGTGAATCAGCGACTCGCTGTGAATCAGTGACTCGCGGTGAATAACGATGAATCAGAGACTCGCGATGAATCAGTGAATGCTTATGAATCAGTGACTCGCGGTGAATAACGATGAATCAGTGAATGCTTATGAATCAGTGACTCGCGGTGAATAACGATGAATCAGTGACTCGCGGTGAATCAGTGACTCGCGGTGAATCAGTGACTCGCGGTGAATAACGATGAATCAGTGACTCGCGGTGAATCAGTGACTCGCGGTGAATCAGAGACTCGCGGTGAATCGCGATGAATCAGTGACTCGCGGTGAATAACGATGAATCAGTGAATGCTTATGAATCAGTGACTCGCGGTGAATAACGATGAATCAGTGACTCGCGGTGAATCAGTGACTCGCGGTGAATAACGATGAATCAGAGACTCGCGGTGAATCGCGATGAATCAGTGACTCGCGGTGAATCAGTGACTCGCGGTGAATAACGATGAATCAGTGAATGCTGATGAATCAGTGACTCGCGGTGAATAACGATGAATCAGTGACTCGCGGTGAATCAGTGACTCGCGGTGAATAACGATGAATCAGAGACTCGCGATGAATCAGTGACTCGTGGTGAATCAGTGAATCGTATTGAATCTAAAAACCTGCTGGTCTCAGTCCAGGAATTATACAGTATAACTATACAGTCCAGGAGTATTATCAGTATATCTGTGTTTGTTTGTTCTCTCCTGACACATGTTGTGATGTGTTTCTTCCTCAGAACGTCTGATCTGGACGCGTCTGGACCTACGCCGGTGTGTGTTTACATGAGAGACGAGGTGAGACCAGCGCTTGATCTCTGTACGTCGCTGTTAAAGTCAGCATTACCTCAGAATGACTTCATTTACTTCATTCTTAAGAGTCTTAATTCACTCTTCCACAAATTAAGACCTGGAAGTCTTAAAATCTCTGGGTCGACATGAACACAACATTAATGTTTTGTGAATTCATTTTTTGTGGACAATGGAAAATCCCATGGATGGTTTTCTCATTAATATACTGCTTTATTCTCAAATCTGTTGGACTTAAAGTGCACCTATTATGCACTTTTTAGTATGTAATATAAGTCTCAGGTGTCCCCAGAACGTGTCTGGGAAGTTTCCGCTCAAAATACCCCATAGATCATTCATTATATCTTAAAAAAATGCCTATTTTGAGTGGAAGCAGACACAGCCTGTTTTTGTGCATGTCTCTTTAAATGAAAATGAGCTGCTGCTTCTCCCCGCCCCCTTTTCCAGAACAGGGCTCTACCTTTACAGCTCTGTTTGGAGAAATAACATCTGTTTGGTTTTGATTATCATGTCTATCGCTCTAAAGTCATGCGTTTTAAAGCCATAAACTTCCTATACATGGTTTTCTGAGCGGCTGTCACATGGCATGTGAGTACTAAACTAAGTTCTCTTACACATCATATTGCGCTTGAACTGTCAAATACTCTGCTAATACAGCAGTGTCCGTCAGCAGTTGTGGGCGGGGCCTCTGCTAATACAGCAATGCTGGTCAGCGGTTGTGGGTGGGGCCTCTGCTAATGCAGCAGTGTCCGTCAGGGGTTCTGGGCGGGGCCTCTGCTAATACAGCAGTGTCCGTCAGGGGTTCTGGGCGGGGCCTCTGCTAATACAGCAGTGTCCGTCAACAGTTGTGGGCGGGGCCTCTGCTAATACAGCAGTGTCCGTCAGCGGTTGTGGGCGGGGCCTCTGCTAATACAGCAGTGTCCGTCAGCGGTTGTGGGCGGGGCCTCTGCTAATACAGCCGTGTCAGTCAGCGGTTGTGGGCGGGGTCTCTGCTAATACAGCAGTGTCCGTCAGGGGTTCTGGGCGGGGCCTCTGCTAATACAGCAGTGTCTGTCAACAGTTGTGGGCGGGGCCTCTGCTAATACAGCAGTGTCCATCAGAGGTTGTGGGCGGGGCCTCTGCTAATACAGCAGTGTCCGTCAACAGTTGTGGGCGGGGCCTCTGCTAATACAGCAGTGTCCGTCAACGGTTGTGGGCAGGGTCTCTGCTAATACAGCAGTGTCCGTCCGGTTGTGGGCGGGGCCTCTGCTAATACAGCAGTGTCCGTCAGCGGTTGTGGGCGGGGCCTCTGCTAATACAGCAGTGTCCGTCAGCGGTTGTGGGCGGGGCTTGTAAAATGTGACCTCACATTGTACAGATTCTGCGAACGGCTTGTTCTGAGACGGTTTATGATTTATGGGGATAAAAAAAAAAACGGCCGGCTGGATTTGTATCATTATAGGGTGTTTGTGTACACACTGCCAACACATTTATGCTCAAACATCATTTAAAAGTGAATTTTGCATAATAGGTTCCCTTTAAATCGCAGTATCATGTCTTGTTGTTGTGTAGGTCAGCGGTAATGATGCACTGAAGAAGACGACGCTGAAGTCTCTGGGTCTCACCGGAGGGAGTGCCATCATACGGTGAGCTATCGTCTGCGATAACATCGTGATTGTTGTTTTAATGCACGATTTGACGTTGAGTATTTTGCAAAAACCTTTCAAAACACCCCTACAGAGCGCACGCATATAAGACTTGACTAGAGTGAGTGCGTTCTTTCATGATTCAGTCTATTAAAATACATTTACAATGATTAAACAAAACATTTAATTTGCTTGGTAACAACACAAATGTCTTATATTATTAATTCACTGATTAAATCTAAGAATTTGACTCAAAACATAAAGCACACTTTTAGAAAAAAGTAAAGGTAAAAATGCCCATTATAAGGTAAAAATCAGTTCAAGCTTATTAGAAAATATTAATTCTATCAGTGTAAACGGAGCATCGCACAGAATATCGGAAACATTTCAGAGTCTAGATACCAGTACAATAACATCTAATTATCCCCTATCGATATAATCCCAGAAAATATCGAGATATAATTTTTTTGGCGATATCACACACCCCTACTCAGCGGTGACGTCACGTGATTATGATGATGATAACGATGGCGTTTCTGTTCATTAGTTATGTGCTGAAAGGCTCCAACTCTTCGTGTCCTGCTGCATCCGTGGATGTGGTCCCTATGCCAATGGATGCTGTTGCCAAGACAACCGCATCACCACCCGCATCCGTGGATGTGGCCGCTATGCCAAAGGATGCTGTTGCCAAGACAACCGCATCACCACCCGAGGAGCCTGCCCCCGTTCCCATTGAAACCCCAGCTCCTCCCACTGAGGTCTCCGCCCCGCTTAACCATCATCCTGTCAAACAGAAAGAGGAGGAGCCAAGCATGAGCCGAGAGCAGGGGGTGTGGCCTCCTCAGGAGGACGACGACGAGCGACCTGGGACGTCCCAACAGTGCCATGGCTCCGCCTCCTCAGCCACGCCCACTGACTTTGTGCCGTTTTCGGGAAGCGGACAGCGTCTGGGAGGAACTGGGACAGCTGGACTGAAGATGTCCACGTCATGGTCGTCATGTGCGTCCGGCAGCCCGCCGAAAGCCAAGAAACCCAAACCCTGCCAAGAAATCAAGGTGTGTTTGGTTTTCTTTTAGTCTTTTTCATCACAGGAATAAATAACGCTTTAAAACACACAGGCGGACAAAAGGGATGTTTTTGAAAGAAGTCTCTTCTGCACATCAAAGCTGTAAAATTATTAAGTATTATTATAATTTGTAACATGTGAATAGGTGTTAAAGTGTAATTTATTTCTGTATTTTCAGCATCATTACTCCAGTCTTCAGTCACATGATCTTCAGAAAGCATCATAATATGAAACATTTATGATTATTATCGAATATTTTTGTGGAAACTGATATATTTTATTTTTCAGGATTCACAGATTAATAGAAAGTTCAAAATTACAGAATTTATTTTGTAACATTGTAAATGTCTTTACTGTCACTTTTGATCAATTTAATGCAGCCTTGATGAATAAAAGTAATAATTCGATAATAAAAAAAAAATTATAATATGAAAATAATAAAAATGTATAAAAAAAAAATCATGCTCACCCCCCATGTATATATATATATATATATATATATATGTATATGTGCATATGTATGCAAAATAGTACATTTATATACTATTATATATTTTATTTATTATTCTGTTATAGCTTTTATGTTTTCATTTTTATTTATTTTTATGTGCTTTTACGTTTTTTTTTTTTTTTAAGAAAAATATTTTAACTAAAATAAAAGCAGGAGGAAAATTAAAACTCCAAAAGCAAGCAATATCTAAACATAATTAGAGAGAAAATTACTTTTCAATTAGTGCTGAATTATATAAATTAATGTAATCATCAAACAAAAGCATTCTTGATGATTTTTTTTTTATTTTTTGAATGGTATCACGATTTCCACAAAAATATTAAGCATCACGACTGTTTTCAACATTGATAATAATCAGAAATGTTTCATATTATGATGATTTCTGAAGATCATGTGACACTGAAGACTGGAGTAATGATGCTGAAAATACAGAAATAAATAAATTACACTTTAACATATAGTCGTTTAGATGTTTAAGATGTTTAATAGACTAAAGAGTGAAGAATAATTCACTGAATAATATTCTCTGGAATATTGAAATAAGCTATAACAAACAAAACATTGTGTTTTATTGCATTTCTTAACTGTTTTATCAGAATTATAAAAAAAAAATTGTCATTCTAAATTATGAAAACTGCTGACAGTGCGATTTATCTATTTACACAGAACTATACTCAAACAGTGTGAGTGAACAGTGTCCACTGCTCCAGGTGTGTGTGTGTGTGTGTGTGTTCACTGCTCCAAGTGTGTGTACTACTGTGTGTGTGTGTGTGTGTGTGTCCACTCCTCCAAGTGTGTGTGTGTGTGTGTCCACTGCTCCAAGTGTGTGTGTACTACTGTGTGTGTGTGTGTGTGTGTGTGTGTCCACTGCTCCAAGTGTGTGTACTACTGTGTGTGTGTGTGTGTGTGTCCACTGCTCCAAGTGTGTGTGTACTACTGTGTGTGTGTGTGTCCACTGCTCCAAGTGTGTGTGTGTGTGTGTGTGTGTGTGTGTGTGTGTCCACTGCTCCAAGTGTGTGTGTGTGTGTGTGTGTGTGTGTGTGTGTGTGTGTGTGTACGTACTTGGATGGGTTAAATACAGAGAACACTTTTCACTGCTGGTTATACTCTGTATAATTGTGTATGTGACAAATAAAAAAAAAATGATTATGGTAAAATGCTTAAATCTCGGTAAACCGATATATCGGTCGATCTCTAACACCAACATGTGCTTTTTTCTTCCTAGCTGGTAGGTTTTCCAGTCGTCTGGTGTTTGCTGTCGCTCAGACTGAAGTGTTTGAGGATGTTTCTTGTATGTTTCAGCGGTCAGTCAGTGCTAAACAAGCGACGCGGGACGAAGAGGAAACAGAGGAATTTCTGGAGGTAAAAACACACTTGTGTTCCTCACAGGATCAGACATCACAATCTCAGAAATAAAGATACAAAAGCTTTTCAAAAGGTACATGTTTGTACCTAAAGGGTCCATTTTGGTTACATATTAGTACTTAAAGGGTACATATTTGAACCTAATAGGTACAAAAGTGTACCTTTTGAAAAGGTGCCGCCCCAGTGATTAGCTTTTGTACCTTTATTTCTGAGAGTGAAAGCCTTTCTCTTTCTTATGATGTTTCATCAATACGTCAAATCCTTGCATTTTTTGTTTTGTTAGCTATTTATGTATTGATTCATATTTTAGGCTGGGCGATATGACCAAATATGAGTGATTTTATTTCATGATGATGATATAGATATATCACAGTATAATTAATCTTTGTTGCAAACGGTATATTCTTTTGCTTTTTTATTTTATCTTTGTTATTAAAATGTGCACAAAAATGCAGATAAACATAAAAATTAAATATACAATGCTGTGAGTTATTTAAATGATAAAAAATTTAAACCTGAAAATATGTGCCAAAGATGAATGTTCAATTATTTTAATTACATTTTAATGATGACAATGCATCGTCTGTCAAATTGGTGAATAGAAATTGCACTACTTAATGCAAGACTCGTGGTGTATCGGTGACTCGTGGTGAATCGGTGACTCGTGATGAATCAGTGACTCGCGGTGAATCAGTGACTCGCGGTGAATCAGTGACTCGAGGTGAATCAGTGACTCGAGGTGAATCAGTGACTCGAGGTGAATCAGTGACTCACTCGTGATGAATCGGTGGCTCGCAGTGAATCGGTGACTCGAGGTGAATCGGTGACTCGAGGTGAATCGGTGACTCGCGGTGAATCGGTGACTCGAGGTGAATCGGTGACTCGAGGTGAATCGGTGACTCGCGGTGAATCGGTGACTCGAGGTGAATCGGTGACTCGAGGTGAATCGGTGGCTCGCGGTGAATCGGTGACTCGCGGTGAATCGGTGGCTCGAGGTGAATCGGTGAATCGCGGTGAATCGGTGGCTCGCGGCGAATCGGTGGCTCGAGGCGAATCAGTGACTCGTGGTGAATCAGTGACTCGCGGTGAATCAGTGACTCGCGGTGAATCAGTGACTCGCGGTGAATCAGTGGCTCGCGGTGAATCAGTGACTCGAGGTGAATCAGAGACTCGCGGTGAATCAGTGACTCGAGGTGAATCAGTGACTCGAGGTGAATCAGTGGCTCGAGGTGAATCAGTGGCTCGCGGTGAATCAGTGGCTCGAGGTGAATCAGTGGCTCGAGATGAATCAGTAACTCGCGGTGAATCAGTGGCTCGCGGTGAATCAGTGACTCGCGGTGAATCAGTGACTCGCGGTGAATCAGTGACTCGCGGTGAATCAGTGACTCGTGATTGGCTCGCGATGAATCAGTGACTCGAGGTGAATCAGTGGCTCGAGATGAATCAGTGACTCGCGGTGAATCAGTGGCTCGTGATTGGCTCGCGATGAATCAGTGGCTCGCGGTGAATCAGTGACTCGAGGTGAATCAGTGACTCGCGGTGAATCAGTGGCTCGTGATTGGCTCGCGATGAATCAGTGACTCGCGGTGAATCAGTGGCTCGCGGTGAATCAGTGACTCGTGTGTGTTTGTGCAGCCGGTCGACAGGGAGCCGCTGGTCTTCCATCTGGACTCCGGACCCCATCGCCATGATGACGCAGAACTTCCTGATGAGTTTTTTGAAGTCACTGTTGACGACATTCGGAAGAGATTCGCGCAGCTGAAGAGCGAGAGGTGAGAACGTACAACACGTTTGATTGACATGTGACGTGACCAATCACAGTTCACTTCTGCGGTCACAGTTAATGAAAACTATTACAAATTATTTTCATCAACTGAAGTAAAGCTGAAATTAAATCAAATAATTAATATAAAGCTTAAACTTAAAATATTGCCTTGCAAGATTATATATACAATTTTGATTCTAATTAAATACATGATTTGTTGATTAATTCATCTAATTAATCGCAAATATATATTTGACTGAAAATACCCACAAAAATATTATTTAAAGCAATTTTTTGTTAAATGAGAAAGTATCAAGTAGACATTATCAATTGTAGCTTTAGAAAGAAATATTTTATTTGATTCATCTTAAAATATATCACACAAAAACATTTAGGCTACAACATAAACCATGGAACATAAAAAAAGATACTTTGAGAAACATGTTTTGCACAACAACTGAAGCTGTGTTTTAATGGAAAAGTATAATTTTTCAGTTATTACATTTTTTACAAAATTTTGCCAAGTGGCTTTAAAAACAAGACACGTTTTTAAATAAAAAAAAATTTAATTGAATACATTTAATAACGTCACCCTGAAACATAACCGTTACTTATCGGACTCCTGCTTTAATTGAGACATTTATTCAATAGTTTCATTATAAACAGGAGGGAAAAATAGGCCTACTGGAGACATTTAATGTGAGTAAACCGATATATAGCGGTCTATCTCTAATCTAGATCAGCTCTGAATAAAGAAATGTAGCTAGCAGGAGACATACATTAAGCTCTATCTTCCTATATTCGCTTTGGAGTCGTCAAGCAATCCAAAGAAAACATCTTTAAGTCAGAAAGAAAAGTCACTTGCAAAATAAGATCGGATGAACGTTAAATACAAATGGGACCTTCACGCTTGGTTCAGATTAATTTAATCTGTGTTTTAGGAAGGCGATGGAGGAAGCTCCTCTCACGACTAAATCTCTGCGAGAGTCTCAGATGAAGGAGAAGTTGTACAGGTATCCGAAGGTGAGTCTGATCATGTGATCGGTCATGTGACTGGATTCTCGCGGTTGATTGGTCGCTGTGTTTATCAGGTGGCGCTGAGGGTCCAGTTTCCCGACCGTTGTATTCTTCAGGGCTTCTTCAGACCTCTAGAAACAGGTAATATAAAACATTTTATTAAGTGTCTAAATATTAGGGCTGTAACGATACACCAAACCCACGATTCGGTTCATATCACGATTTTTGACCCACGATTCGGTTCGTATCACGATTTTTTCGTGGGGGTGGAGAAAAGATTTTTAAAACAATATTTTTATTAAATAACATTTTAAAAATCTTTATAAACTGAACACCAAAGAACAAGATTAACTATGCACATTATTGACAATATAAATAGTAGGGATGTGCATTTTAAGCAAAAGTAATATTCGATAATAGCTGGGTATTATTCGATTACTATTCGAAAATCGCACCCCTCGCGTGCATGTACCCACCCACGCACACACACATACACAGAGAGAGAGAAGGAGAGAAACTATTCAGGCTTTTAATCTGTAAGATAACAGTTTTATTAATTAGAGAATAGTCTATCTTAACCTGAGACAATTAATGGTCATAACTTATGATTGCTGAAACATATTAATATAACATAACCGAATGAGGCATTTATTAACAGAACAGTCCGTCGATTATCAACTGCTCATAAGGTTAGGACATTTATATTTTAAAAATGAGCATGAACATTCATAAAAAGACGTAACCGTTTGATTAATTAATTAATGAATATTAGGCTTAAAACATATTACGCTAAACAGAATATCATTCTTAAAACATTACGCGCTAAAACATATTTTGAACAACCTGAATGATGGCACTTATTATGTGAACATTAATTTTATCGTCTGTCATAACAACAACCTATTTCATATAGGTTATTGATGAGCAAATCATTTATTTGAATTAGCGAGAGTTAGAGAGAGAGAGGTATGAAAGTTGCGCGTACATGTGCACCTGCATCTGCGCGTCTCTCTCTACAAGCAATGAGGCTTAGTTACTTTAAAAAACGATTTTACCTCCTCATTGCAGAGAAATATAATGTTGCGAGTCAGTAGCCTATCGAAGCTATTTTACTAAGAAAAAGTTCCGTGCTGTTTGTGAGCTGCGCGATCTCTGATATCTGTGCAATAATGTGTGTGCGTATGCCTATGAAAGCAGCGTAGCCTCTGCATATAGTTTTGGTTTAGCTACAAACTCGAGCCCGAAGCTATCCATTAAATATTAACGCGCCCGAAACCCGAAGGGAAGCAGACCTCTCTTGTGAACAGCCTGAATGACAGCGCTTATTATGTGAACATTATTTTAACGTCTGTCTTTATAACAATAACTTATTTCATATATTAAATGAACATGTTCACATGCTCGGGAAGAAGACGGGAGAGCAATCTGTTCACAATTAGTCCGGGGAACTTTTAATTGAACTAGGGAATGAATATAGATCCCTGCAGTTTATCAGAATTCTCCGCGAGTCCGACCAGAGCCCGTGTCTTTCTCTATCTCTCCCCAACAATATAAATCTGCTTTTGCGGCCATTAAAATAGTTCCGTTTGGTTTTTAATAGCAAAGTGGTCATTAATTCGTTTAGTTTCTTTATTAATTTAATTCAGAAATATGATTGGAACATTTTATGTTTGTTAAATTCAAGTTTTTGTTTTTTTAAATACCAAGCGGCCAGCGCCAGTTTGATTAGTTTATCTTTCTCAAATAAATAAGATTAATGTCATATTTTAAGAATAAAGTATTGATTACAATAATAAAATCATGTTACATTGCGTGAAGTTAAAGTGAAAATTACACCTGTATAATCCGCCAATAGAAAATAAAGTCTGTGGCATCCAACCTGTCATTCTTCACATTTAACACGAAAAAGAGCACAAATATTTTTTACATAAATATGTATGGTTATCAACCAGTGGAATATTACATTATTCATTCAACAAATAATTTAAATGCAAATTAATTTAAATAAATAGCCAAAGCTATAACACTTCTGTTTTCTTTGTAACAAAATACTGTTGAAAAACAAACAGAACTAAACTCCATTGTGGAGATGATTCGAGCATGTTGAAAAATCTTCAATTTGGGCCGGCGACAGCCCATGACGTCACCACCGGCGCGACCATAATATAAGGACCGCAGGGAGAATACATCATCCTCTTCTTCGTCTTCACTGACTGGTCTGTTTGAAGAAACGTGCATTCTGGTAGGAATACAGTTTTCCTTTATTATCATGGCGAGCACTAGCAAGGCGTTCAATAAGTGTGTGGATCCGTGTCCTTGTTATTTGCGATGACACACACAATCTTTGCGTCTTTTGTTTGGGCAAGGAGCACGCACGCGATGTCCTTGAGGGGGAAATCTGTGTTCAACTAGCTCAACTTTCGCAGGCAGGCGTCACATGATTGGAAAGGTAGTCACGGGGTGTGTCGCGATTCTCCCTTATCACACCGCGACACAGGATCGTGGATCTGAGTGTCGCGATTTCGGTTTCATATCGCGTATCGTTACAGCCCTACTAAATATATTAAATATTGATTTTGTTGATTTTTGTTTTGTTTTATTGTTTATATTTTGTGTTGTGTGTACGTATGCTGTTTTAGTGACACGTAAAAATAAAAGAGATTAAAGTCGTAATATTTTGAGAATAAAGTCGAAATATTAATTTTTACGCGATTTAAGAGTTAATCTCGTAATCTTAGATTCAAAAAAAAATTGTAACGTGTAACTTACACATCGTCGTATTGTTCTGATGTGTTGGGTATTGTTGTATAAACTAAATATATATATATATATATATATATATATATATATATATTTTCTTTGTACTGCTGTATGTTTAGATTTAATTTAATGTTAATTTAATTTGATGTTTATTTTAATTACATTGTGTTATTTTAGTTTTTATGTTGTGTTTAGTGTCTTAACATGAGACTGCAGATGTTAGCGTGATGTTTCTGTTTTTCAGTCGCTGCTCTGAGGAGTTTCGTCAAATCTCACCTGCAGGACCCTCAAATGCAGTTTTACCTGTGTGAGTTACAGACACACACACACACACACACACACACACTAAACATGCTCTCTCTCATTCATACACACACACTCACTCTGTCTCTCTCACACACACACACACACACACTAAACACGCTCTCTCTCATACACACACACTCACTCTGTCTCTCACACACACACACACACACACACACTAAACACGCTCTCTCTCTCTCTCATACACACACTCACACTCACTCGGTCTCTCACACACACACACACACACACACACACTCACTCTGTCTCTCACACACACACACACACACACTAACACACTCTCTCTCTCTCTCATACACACACTCACACTCACTCTGTCTCTCACACACACACACATACGCACACACACACACACACATACTCACTGATATTGTCCTACATGATGTGTGTTTTATCAGTGTTTTTGTTTTATAGTTGTTGCGCCTCCCAAAACCATCCTAGACGAGCCGAATATCACTCTATTCCAGGTCAGACCGACTGTGTGTGAGAGTTTGTGTGTGTGTGTGTGCATGCGTTAGAGAGAGTGTTTAGCGTGTGTGTGCGTTAGAGAGAGCGAGCGTTTAGTGTGTGTGTGTGTGCGTTAGAGAGAGAGTGTTTAGTGTGTGTGTCTATGAGAGATTGTTTAATGTGTGTGTGTGTGAATGAGAGAGAGAGTGTGTGTGTGTGTGTGTGTGTGTGTGTGTGTGTGTGTGTGTGTGTGTGTGTGTTTGTATCTGTGAGATAAAGTGTTTAATGTGTGTGTGTGTGTGTGTGTGACATCTTTCACATTCTGAAAGTAAAAGCATGTGAAGTCGTTGCTGCTGTACGAGGCTGATGTATAGGTAGCTCCCTCCAGAGGTCAGGGGTCAAGGCCAGGCTTATTATAAACTGATGCTTTTAGTTTAAACCTGAAAGAGAGATGAGACATTTATTGAGTCTCCAGCTGGAAACTGCCACTATTTTTGTTTTGATGTTTGTTGTGAGATTCACCCATAAACACACACAGATCTGTCTGTGTGTGTGTGTGTGCGTGTGTGTTCATCATTCTCTCTCTCTCTCTCTCTCTCTCTCTCTCTCTCTCTCTCAGGCGAGTCTCTTCCCTGCCGCTCTCGTGTACTTTGGCTCAGACCTGAGGACAGGTTTGTTAACATCTCTTTCATCTGCTGTCCAAACCAATGACATCAATTTAATCAATTTAATCCTAAATTCTGACTTTATATTTTTCAAAATTCTGACTTTATATTTTCAAAATTCTAACTTTATATTTTTCAAAATTCTGACTTTATATTTTCTAAATTCTGACTTTGATGACCAATGACATCAATTTAATCTGCTTTATTGAAGCACACAGTGCATTCTGGGTAACGGAGCGTCCAGCCCTGCTGATCATCTGATCGCTCTGTTCCACTCACACACGTGTGTGTGTGTGTGTGTGTGTGTGTGTGTGTGTGTGTGTGTGATTCCACAGATGGTTACTTACGCTCCGATCTTCTGGACGTCAGTGTCTCCGCCCTACAGGCTGATGAACTCATAACAGGGTGAATATTTCTCTATTTCTCTTTTTCCTTTTATTGAACTGTCAAATATCTGTCACACATACACGCTCACACTCACTCACACACACTAATGCATACACTCACACGCTCATGCACACACACACAGTTTTCCTGGGAGGAGTGTTTCTCTGAGATTGCAGCGGCTGTTTCCCCTCACATCCGCTCTAAAGATAGTGGCAGCTTTCCTAGAAACCTCCACACACACATGCACACACACACACACACACACACACACACACACACACACCTGTCTCCTGCTCTCCTTCATCACACACACACACATCAAAGCAGATGCTTTCCTGCTGGGATCGGCACGGCAGCTCATGGTGATGTCTTCATATGACACGCACACAGACATGTACGCACACACAGACACACACACACACACACACACACACATACATATATATATATGTGTGTGTGTGTGTGTGTGAAGTGAGTGAGTGTGTGTGTATATATGTACAAGTATGCATGTGTATATCTATATGTTCACATGTTCCTGTGGCTCGGTGGTAGAGCATTGCGTTAGCAGCACAAAGGTTGTGGGTTCGATTCCCAGGAAACACATACTGACAATACAAATGTGTAGCCTGAATGCACTAAGTCGCTTTGGATAAAAGCGTCTGCTAAATGCATAAATGTAAATGTATGTGTGTGTGTGTATATGTGTGTGTGTGTGTGTGTGTGTGTGTGTGTGTGTGTGTGTGTGTGTGTGTGTGTGACCTCTGGTAATGTCCTGTTCCCGTGTCCAGCTGTATGCCGTGCTCTCCTCCCGTCTCTGAAGACGACCCGCCGCCTGCTCCCGAGTCATGTGACTCCTCCGGCCAGCGGGGGGCGACGGAGGACGGCGGTGATGCTGAGACGGCGGCGGTCCGACCGGTGAAGACCGACCCCGGGAAACTGCCCAAATGGCTCAAACTGCCAGGTGTGATGAAGATGAGAGAGACAAACGTCTGGAGTTTATTTAATTAGCGATGCACAATATTATTGGAAACGCCTGATAATGGCTTAAAATGTAAATATCGGCATTGTACTGATATTAAAAATGATGTCTTCATTATGGTTTAATTCTAACAAACACGTTTTTAGTAAAAACTAAATAGTTTCTATATGATTTCTGCACAGAAGAGACTTGGTGTTTTTCTTTCATAATATATCGGTATCAGCTATCGGCCAAAATGAGTTGAAAAATATCAGATATCGGTAAAAATCCAATATCGTGCATTCATAATTCTAATGTTTTTGCTCAACAAGACTGCATTTATTTGCTTTTAAAAGTCATATTGTGAAATATTAATACAGTTTAAAAATATATATATATATTTGTATCGTTATTTTGACTTAATATTCTGAAGTTCTGACTTCGTGCGGTTCAGAATTTATATTTCACAATTTTGAATTAATTTGATTTAACTTTATATTTAAAAAACATTTTGAGTTTGTATTTTGAAATTATGACTTTTTATTGAAATTGTAATGTTAGTTTGAAATTCTTACATTATATCTTTGCAATTATGATTTTATTTTTTCCAGGTTTGACTTTTATATTATTCAATTCTGACATTTTATAGTTTCTAAATTCTGACTTTATATTTTCTAAATTCTGACTTTATTTTTCTAAATTCTGACTTTATATTTTCTAAATTCTGACTTTATATTTTTCAAAATTCTGACTTTATATTTTCTAAATTCTGACTTTATATTTTCTAAATTCTGACTTTATATTTCTAAATTCTGACTTTATATTTTCTAAATTCTGACTTTATATTTTCTAAATTCTGACTTTATATTTTTCTAAATTCTGACTTTATATTTTCTAAATTCTGACTTTATATTTTTCAAAATTCTGACTTTATATTTTTCAAAATTCTGACTTTATATTTTCTAAATTCTGACTATTTTTCTAAATTCTGACTTTATATTTTCTAAATTCTGACTTTATTTTTCTAAATTCTGACTTAATATTTTCTAAATTCTGACTTTATATTTTCTAAATTCTGACTTTATATTTTTCTAAATTCTGACTTTATATTTTCTAAATTCTGACTTTATATTTTCTAAATTCTGACTTTATATTTTCTAAATTCTGACTTTATATTTTTCAAAATTCTGACTTTATTTTTTCAAAATTCTGACTTTATATTTTCTAAATTCTTATGAAAAAAGTCTGAATGATGTGATAAGTTGCAATCATCTTTTTTATGTTTCTTATCCCGTAGTATAAACCGGCTACCATAGTTTAATATATGAAATATATATTCGATTGAGCTGTTTTTGACCTCTGTTGTTGTTGTTTCAGGTAAGAAGTGAGGAGGACGAGAGCGTCCGGATTCTCCAGCTCATTTCTCATCAGTAGATCAATAGTTTGACAGTAATTAATGCAAACCTGCTTCGATTAAACACACAATGATGATTGCCAATTGAGTTCTTCTCTTTATTCCTGATATCAAGTATTCCTGGTTAAATTCTGAAATAATAATTATATGTAGATGTATTAAAAATAAACAAAATAATAAAAATGGGGGGGAAAATGCATAACAAAATGACTAGAATAAAAATGAAAACATAAAAATAAAAGCTAATTCAGTTGTTTTCTGACGTGATCTGACCCTGAGGTCACGGTTAGTTTAGGTGTGTTTCTCTGTTAACTAGCTGTTGACCGGGTTTAACCTACTAACTAAACCAGGTGACACTCATCTGCACTCAGAATACACTTCAGCTTTATTACTGTGAACTATTAAACACCATTTTCATTCTGTGAAATATACAATTAAATACTAGTAATAGATTAAAATGAGAAATGTTGCCATGGCAGCTGACTGAAATAAAATGGTTGTAATTCATAATAATTTTATGTTGTATTTTTATTCAATTCTTGGATTAAAGCTTAAAGTCTGCACTTCAATTTCATCTTTGTTTCATTTTAATTCTATTCTGCTGAAATTATGAAAATTGTGTCAGTGTCCAAATATTTATGGAACTAATTGTATGTATATCTATCTATCTATCTGTATATATATATATATATACTGAAGTCATTCAAGTCACAATTTCAGTGGCTGTTTGTGCCACTTTGCTAGATACTTGCAGCACATTTACACACGCGCTTCTGTGTGTGTGTGTGTGTGTGTGTGTGTGTGTGTGTGTGTGAGAGAGACTGTGAGAGTGAGTGTGTGTGTGAGAGAGAGAGAGAGTGAGTGTGTGTGTGTGTGTTTGAGAGAGAGTGTGTGTCTGTGTGAGTGTGAGAGAGAGAGTGTGTGTGTGTGTGAGACAGAGAGTGAGACTGAGTGTGTGTGTGTGAGACTGAGAGTGAAACTGTGTGTGAGAGAGAGAGAGAGAGAGTGTGTGTGTGAGAGAGAGTGAGACTGAGTGTGTGTGTGTGAGAGAGAGAGTGAGTGTGTGTGTTTGAGAGAGAGAGAGAGAGTGTGTGAGAGAGTGAGTGTGTGTGTTTGAGAGAGTGTGTGTCTGTGTGAGAGAGAGAGTGTGTGTGTGTGAGAGAGAGAGAGTGTGTGAGACTGTGAGAGTGAAACTGTGTGTGTGTGTGTGTGTGTGTGTGTGAGAGAGTGTGTGAGACTGTGAGAGTGAAACTGTGTGTGTGTGTGCGCGTGGACTTTGGTGAAGTGTTTTCTCCAGATGGCTACAGCATGTGAATACACGGATCCTTCAGCTGGTGGTGCTGTTGTGTTAAAAACATCCTCTAAAGGAGTCAGGCAGTTATTTGGGGACCAGGGTTTATCACAGTTCTCTAAAAAATCTCACAGTTCTCATATTTTTATCAAAAATATTTTTTTTTACCATTTTAAATTCAACTATTTTTTACTTATTTTATTTCAACTAGTTTCCAGGAAACTTTAAATTTTCAGTCGGTTTAACTTAATGTACTGAAATAACTAAAACTACAACTGAAATACAATTAAAATGACTAAAGCTTAAGAATTAAAATGCAAAACGTCTATATTAATTAATCTCAGTATTCAGGAGTAAGTGATTAATGAGATGCACTGAACATGTTCATATTACTGAAGCAGGTTCATGTGTGCTGTGATGATCAGTGTTTGTGTCAGAAAATGACTCCGGCTGGTTCGTTACGGTTCGTTACGGTTTGTTATGGTTCGTTATGATTTGTTACGGTTCGTTACAGTTCGATACGGTTCGTTACGGTTTGTTACGGTTTATTACGGTTCGTTACGGTTTATTACAGTTCGATACGGTTTGTTGCGGTTTGTTACGGTTCGATACGGTTTGTTGCGGTTTGTTGCGGTTTGTTACGGTTCGATACGGTTTGCTACGGTTCGATACGGTTCGTTATGTTTTGTTACGGTTCGTTACGATTTGTTACGGTTCGTTACGATTTGTTACGGTTCGATACGGTTTGTTGCGGTTTGTTACGGTTCGATACGGTTTGTTGCGGTTTGTTACGGTTCGATACGGTTTGTTGCGGTTTGTTACGGTTCGATACGGTTTGCTACGGTTCGGTTCGATTCGTCTGATTGTTGCGGTTTGTTACGGTTCGTTACGATTTGTTACGGTTCGATACGGTTTGTTACGGTTCGATACGGTTTGTTACGATTTGTTACGGTTCGTTACGATTTGCTACGGTTCGATACGGTTTGTTGCGGTTTGTTACGGTTCGTTACGATTTGTTACGGTTCGATACGGTTTGTTACGGTTCGATACGGTTCGTTACGATTTGCTACGGTTCGATACGGTTTGTTGCGGTTTGTTACGATTTATTACGGTTCGTTACGATTTGCTACGGTTCGTTACGATTTGCTACGGTTCGATACGGTTTGTTACGGTTCGTTACGATTTGCTACGGTTCGATACGGTTTGTTGCGGTTTGTTACGGTTCGATACGGTTTGTTACGGTTCGATACGGTTCGTTACGATTTGCTACGGTTCGATACGGTTTGTTGCGGTTTGTTACGGTTCGATACGGTTCGTTATGTTTTGTTACGGTTCGTTACGATTTATTACGGTTCGTTACGGTTTGTTACGGTTTGTTACGATTTGCTACGGTTCGATACGGTTTGTTGCGGTTTGTTACGGTTCGATACGGTTTGTTGCGGTTTGTTACGGTTCGATACGGTTTGTTGCGGTTTGTTACGGTTTGTTACGATTTGCTACGGTTCGATACGGTTTGTTGCGGTTTGTTACGGTTCGATACGGTTTGTTGCGGTTTGTTACGGTTCGTTACGATTTGCTACGGTTCGATACGGTTTGTTGCGGTTTGTTACGGTTCGATACGGTTCGTTATGTTTTGTTACGGTTCGTTACGATTTATTACGGTTCGTTACGGCTTGTTACGGTTTGTTACGATTTGTTACGGTTTGTTACGGTTCGATGCGGTTTGTTACGGTTCGATACGGTTCGTTACGATTTGTTGCGGTTCGATACGGTTCGTTACGGAAAAATATTTAAAAATATATATATGTAAAAATTCTAAGGGTCTTTA
This sequence comes from Gymnocypris eckloni scoliostomus, assembly GCA_027564155.1. Classification (NCBI taxonomy): domain Eukaryota; kingdom Metazoa; phylum Chordata; class Actinopteri; order Cypriniformes; family Cyprinidae; genus Gymnocypris; species Gymnocypris eckloni. The sequence continues at coordinate 24,599,178 of CM050431.1, forward strand.
AGGGAGGCTTTGAAAATGATTTATTCATTCGTGTATGTATTTATAATTGTTTTAATCTATTTAGATATATATATTTTAATTATTATTATATTATTTTAAAAACTAAGTCGCATTCAACCGGAGCGACTAAAATACTAAACACTAAAGTTCAGCTAAATACATTGCTGTCCCACATTAAACTGCATTATTAGTCCAATTAAAATGTGTGTATGAATTTTGACAACTGTATTAATGTTATGGTTTTGCAATGTTAGCATAAGATAAATACACTCGTATTGTAGGCTACTATATGTTATTTTTATGGGTCAAGCTTTGAAATGCATCACTCAGATTAATCTAAAACATAACGGGGTTTGTCTGATTCGTCTCTCCATCCATAAAGACGTCCTTCTGTGTTTCACGAGAAACCTGCACTTCAAGGTCAGTACGTGATTTCATCAGACTCGTGTTTTTTCAATCAGCAGTGATTTAAAGAATGTTTTTGTCAGTGAAAGGTTCATAATGACGCTGGACGCCACTGACGTTCATCGCATGGACAAAAAAAAATTCTGACATTTGAAAAATATAATCTTTTGTGTTTAACATAATAAAGAAAGTCGTTCAGATTTGGAACAGCATTTTGGGCTGACCGATCTCTTTAGCATTCACTGAGCCTAAAAGATTGCTTTAAAGCAACAGTTCACCAAAAACAGATGCTCTGAAGTGAATGGGTGCCGTCAGAATGAGAGCTGATAAAAACATCACAGCACTACAGTCCATCAGTTAACATCTGGAGAAGACAAAAGATTAAACAAATCCAGCATTGAAACATTTTTAATGTCTAAAATATGAGTCTATAATCCATAATAACTCTTCCTCCAGTGAAAAAGTGCATCTCATGTTGTCTCTCACATAAAAAATCCAGTCACATGTTTGTTTTGAGCTGTTTTGGCATCTGATTCAGACCAGAACTTTTTTTCACTGAGGAAAAGTTATTGTGAATTATGGACTCATATTTTAGACAGGAAAAATTTCTTAATGTTGGATTTATCTCAGTTTTGTCTTCTCCAGATGTTAACTGATGGACTGGAGTGCTGTGATATTTTAATCAGACTCTCATTCTGACGGCACCCATTCACTTCCACTGATGCAGAGACACGTGAACTGTTCCTTTAAGAGCAGCGACTGTAGTTGTGTCACATATATAGAGTTCATTCTTGAGAAACTGTGGTTTCTTCTCACAGGTAGCGTCTGACACACGGCACCCATTCACTTCCATTGCTGAGACACTGATGCGGAGACACATTGCGTGAACTGTTCCTATAAGAGCAGCGACTGTAGTTGTCTCACATATTTAGAGTTCATTCTTCAGCATGTGTTCATATATAGAATAACTGTGGTTCCCTATCGATACTCCACTCATACTGCGTCTTGTAAAGACGCATACGGGAAAATGCCTTTTTTCTCCTGAACTGAACGAACCAATGGGTCGGCAGCGGAGCTGCACGAACCTATGGCGACGATACGCGCCAATATTCCCGCCGAAACGGGCGGGGCATCTGGCTATATAAGCGGTCGTTTCGCCATAGGATCCTCAGATTTTTTCTCCTTCAGCGACGACGACTTCGTCTACGCTGATCCAGAGAAGCCTACTGCGCCGCTGCCGCAGTAGGACCCAGCGACCTCGATCTGCTCGGCTGATCCGCCTTCAACGCGCCCCAGCATCGCAGCAGTTCCGGTCCCGTTCGCTGCCGCTATCCGGCGATCACGTAAGTTTTCTAAAAGAGCAAATCGGCGTTCTAATGCCGCGCCGTTACTGCGGCTCGTGCAGGGGAGACCTGCACCGATGACGGTCACAGCGAGTGTGTTTCCTGCCTGGGAAATCCCATGCGGATGCCGCTCGCTGGTTCTGATTGCTCTCACCGCGAGCATCAGTCTCGCCGCTCTCGCACGCGCCGCTTTCTTTTCAGAGAGCGATCCGCCCCTCGCGCCCTCCGTTTTCTTCCTCTCAGTGACCTGTGAGGAAAAACAGCGGGCAGAGGTTTTCAGCGCCTGGTTGAAAGCGAGCTCATGCCGGCTCAGATCCCGCGTGCCTCGTTTTCACCACACAGAGATTTCTCCCGTCCTTTTGTCCAACCTGACCAGCGTCCCTCCAGCGTGAGCGATCTGGTCTCGTTTGGGGAAGTGACGATGAGCTGGCCGATGACAGCATGTCACTGGTAGCTTCAGATGCTGAGGAGCTGTGGGGCTCAGTGACTGACCCGCCCCTCAGGTTTGCCGCGCCCAGCCAAAGCCGGGATGGATGCCGAACTTTTCCGTGTCCTCTCCAAAGCGGTTGAAGAGCTGGGTTTGGAGTGGTCTCCACCAGAGGAGCCCTCTCGCAGCCGTCTGGATGAGTGGTTTCTGCCGGGCGCCCGTCAGGCCCTCAACAAAGACCATCGCCGTTCTTCCTGAAGTACACGACGAGCTCACGAGATCTTGGCTCTCCTTACTCTGCCCGCCTCCGTGCTTCCGCTTCATCTGCCCTCACTACGGTTGACGGCGCTGAAGAAAAGGGATATGAGAGGATGCCTCAACTGGATGAGTCAGTGGCTGCACATCTCTGCCCACCCACTGCCATCGGCTGGAAGGCGAAAGCCAGTCACCCGTCCAAGCCATGCAGGACCACTTCAGCGCCGCTGGACGCCTACTACGCTTCAGCTGGACAGGCGGCCGCGCTCCACTCTATGGCGGTTCTACAGGTCTATCAGGCCAAGCTCCTCTCTGCCGTAGACGAGTCTGAGCCTGATCCTGCGACTCTCAGGGAGCTGAGAAGCGCAACAGACCTAGCTTTGCGAGCCACCAAGACTACCGCCCAAGCCATAGGAAGGTCTATGGCCAGCCTGGTAGTGCTCGAGCGCCACCTGTGGCTCACGCTGACGGAGATCAAGGATGCGGACAGGGTCTCCTTCCTTGATGCTCCAATTTCCCCCAGCGGCCTCTTTGGACCTGCGGTGAAAGGATTCGCTGAGCTTCACAGAAGCACAGAAGGCGTCACAGGCTATGCGACACTTTCTGCCCAAGCGCTCCAGCCCAGCAGCTGCTCAGAGTCGCCCCAGGACTGCGCCGACTCAGCAGTCTGCGAAACCTGCACCTGCCGTTTCACGCCTCAGCCTGCTAGAACTCAGCAGCCGCGAGGCGTTCACGCTCAGCCAGACGCCACCCCCCTCCGACACGCCAGGGCCCCCGACTCAAGATAGCGTTGGACCCTGTGCGCCCGGCGTCCTCCTGATCTGCAGGACAGGAAGAGGAGAGGGTCGAGTCCCGCCACGGCCGGACCGCCCACCAAAAGGCCTCTCATGGGAAACCTCTTGGCACCCCGTTCTTTTCCGGGTGCAGAAGGAATTGTGTCTGTTGCTACAGGGTCCGTACAAGCGACCATGCAACTGTCCGCTGTGATAGCGGAAAAAATTAAACACAAACATTCTCAAAAAGAGAGCAATTTTCCTCTTCCGTCCCTCACGAGTGCCCTGCCTCCGTGCAGCCGGCCACTCGAGTTTATCCAATCCCTTGCCACACGGGCCGAGGCCTGGCAGGCCGTCCCCGGAGTGTCAGAGTGGGTTATGGGGATAATAAAACGAGGTTATTCACTCCAATTCGCTCGAAGACCCCCGCGCTTCAGCGGCGTGGTCTCCACCTCGGTGCAGGGCGAGAATGCTCGCGTTCTGCGCTCAGAGGTGATGACACTGCTGGAAAAAGGAGCCATAGAAATGGTTTCTCCAGCTTTGAGCGAGTCAGGCTTTTACAGCCGTTACTTCCTCGTCCCCAAAAAGGATGGCGGCCTCCGGCCCATCCTCGATCTCAGACGCCTGAATCACGCCCTCATGAGACGGCCGTTCAGGATGATCACACTGAAGCAGATCCTCTCGCAGATTTGCACAGAGGACTGGTTCTGTTCTCTGGACCTGAAAGACGCATACTTTCACATCCAGATAGCCCCCCATCACAGACGATTCTTGAGATTCGCCTTCGAGGGAGTGGCTTACCAGTACACGGTCCTACCCTTTGGGCTGTCTCTGGCCCCCGTGCACTTTACGAAGTGCATGGACGCGGCTCTTTCCCCTCTGAGACAGATGGGAATCCGCATTCTCAACTACCTCGACGACTGGCTCATTCTGGCCCAGTCAGAGGTGGAACTACTTTCACACAGAACCCTCATCCTCAGCCACTTAGAGTGCCTGGGGCTCAGGGTCAATTTCGTCTCCCAGCCAACGAATATCGCTCCTGGGTACAGTTCTGGACTCAGCTCACATGAGAGCGGTGATAGCGCCAGACGCGCTCTGGCCATTCAGAAACTCGCGGCCACCTTCAAGAGCGACACTGCTCGCCCACTCAAAGTGTTTCAGAGAATGCTGGGCCTTATGGCGCAGCATCGCCAGTGTTACAGCTGGGCCTGCTCGCATGCGCCCCTTCAACGCTGGTTGAAACCACGGGTTCCACACAACGCATGGCGCCACGGACGCTTGCATATCAGGGTGAATCAGGCCTGTGTAACAGCCCTGACCCCTGGAAGAACCCACGGTGGATGGAGAAGGGCGTGGCCATGGGGTTGGTCCACACCAGGAAAGTTGTCACGACAGACGCCCAACACAGGTTGGGGCGCCAGCGAAGGCAAACCGACCTTCGCCATTGGTCGAAAGGCGGAGAGCGGCTTCCACATCAACTGCTTGGAAATGCTAGCAGTTTGTCGAGCCTGCCAGTTTTTCCTGCCGGACCTAATAGGGACGCCATGTGCTGATTCGCTCAGACAACATGTCCGTGGTGTCCTATATAAATCACCAGGGAGGTGTCTCCTCAAGCGCCTCTTTATTCTGGCAGAGCGCCTTCTGGAATGGGCTCAGCTCAACCTGCGCTCGCTGAGGGCAGCACACCTGCCGGGCAGACTGAACCAAGGAGCAGATATGTTATCTCGGAGCAATGTCCCTCAGAGGAGTGGATGCTCCATCCGCAGGTGGTTCAGAAGATCTGGAAGACCTTTGGCAAGGCAGAAGTAGACCTTTTCGCCTCCAAAGACAACTCTCACTGCCCAACTTATTATTCAAGGACAGGGATGCGAGGCCCACGATTGGCCCAACCTCCTCCTTTATGCATTCCCCGATCGCCCTGCTTCCACAGGTCGTCAGGCGTATCAGGAACAGGGTCACAAGGTGCTATTGGTGGCCCCTTGTGGAGGAACCAACCTTGGTTGTCAGAGCTGACTCAGCTACTGACAGCAGCCCCTGGCCCATGCCCTGAGACGGGATCTCTCTCTCAGGCGAACGGAACAATATGGCACCCTCGACCCGAGCTGTGGGCTCTCTACATTTGGCCGCTCAATGGGAGCCTACTGGCTTCCCAGAGCGAGTGTTAAACACCATTTCTGAGGCTAGAGCCCCGCTCACGAGACGCCTCTATGCCCTTAAGTGGTCTGTTTTCTCCACTTGGTGCCTCAACCGTGGTGAAAACCCTCTACCTCTGAGTTAGCGGTGGTTCTGTCCTTTCTGCAGGAACTGCTAGATAAAGGACGTTCTCACTCTACACTCAAGGTGTTCGTAGCAGCTATAGCGGCCTTTCATGCCCCTATAGCGGGCCAGTCGGTAGGCAGAGACAACTCAGTTGTCCCGTTTTCTGAAGGGAGCCAGGAGGTTGAATCCACCTCGGCCCCTTACTGTCCCTACATGGGATCTGCCCACTGTACTGAGGGCCTTGAAAGGCCCTCCTTTGAGCCGCTTAGTCTACGGACCTCCGGTCACTTTCGCTGAAAACTGCTCTGCTACTAGCACTAGCGTCGGTTAAGCGAGTTGGAGACCTGCAGGCGCCTCTACTAGCCCTGCCTGCCTGGAATTGGGCCTAACGACTCCAAGGTCGTCCTGAAACCAAGGCATGGTTATGTACCTAAGGTACTTTCAACCCGTTCAGAACTCAGGTCATCACGCCTCCGCGCTTCCTCGCGCCTGAGGAGGACCGGGAGTTATCTTTGTTATGCCCTGTCAGAGCTCTGAGAATCTACTTTAAGGGTTCCGCCTTTTAAGGCATACGGAACAGCTCTTTGTTAGCTTCGGTAACCGCACCAAAGGACATCCGTCACGAAGCAAAGACTCTCTAAGTGGATAGTGGATGCTGTCATGCTGGCATACTCTTCTTTGGGCCTGCAATGCCCCATTGAGCACGAGCCCATTCGACTAGAGGCATCGCCTCGTCATGGGCGTGGTCTAGCGGTGTATCCATTACAGAGATTTATGCGGCTGGCTGGGCCACTCCGTCCACATTTGCTAGGTTTTATAACCTGGACATACCGGCCTTACAGGCCAGAGTCCTCTCTGCTTAGATGAGCTTGTACACACACGCTGTGGGAACAATCCTGTCAGAGATTTCTTGACCGCAATGCGTTCAGGCTCTCTAATTGGCACCCTGCATACTCCGGTTAACTGAGTATACAGAAGTGGAACGATTATCCAGGCCGAGCACGACCTCTATGAGTTTAGCTCGCTTTAGCCTGAAGTATACTACTTACTTCCCTATGGGCATTTATGTTTATGGAAGTATATACAGTCGCTCATCTACCCTAGCACGCGTGATTAAATTCAGTTCCATATGCGCCTTTACAAGACGCAGTACGAGTGGAGTATCGATAACGTGCTCGTTACTATCGTAACCTCGGTTCCCTGAGATACGGAACGAGTACTGCGTGCTTTGCCGTGCCAGGTAGCTGCACGACTCAGTCGCCGCTTCAGTCGGTAAACCTGAGGATCCTATGGCGAAACGACCGCTTATATAGCCAGATGCCCCGCCCGTTTCGGCGGGAATATTGGCGCGTATCGTCGCCATAGGTTCGTGCAGCTCCGCTGCCGACCCATTGGTTCGTTCAGTTCAGGAGAAAAAAGGCATTTTCCCGTATGCGTCTTTACAAGACGCAGTACTCGTTCCGTATCTCAGGGAACCGAGGTTACGATAGTAACCGAGTACGTTTCTTCTCACAGGTAGCATCTGACACACGGCACCCATTCACTTCCAATGCTGAGACATATTGTGTGAACTGTTCCTTTAAGAGCAGCGACTGTAGTTGTCTCACATATTTAGAGTTCAATCTTCAGCGTGTGTTTATATATAGAATAACTGTGGTTTCTTCTCACAGGTAGCATCTGACACACGGCACCCATTCACTTCCAATGCTGAGACATATTGCGTGAACTGTTCCTTTAAGAGCATTGACTGTAGTTGTCTCACATATTTAGAGTTCATTCTTCAGCGTGTGTTTATATATAGAATAACTGTGATTTCTTCTCACAGGCGGCGTCTGACACACATTCCAGCTTCATATCCCCCCCACACACCCATAACTCTCTCCACCGGACCTCCACGACTGAGACCGCAGATCTGATCTTCTCTGTGGACCGATTCTGGTTTCTGGCTGAAACGCTGAGTGTGGATCTGGAAGGTAATTGATGTGATGTTAATGATGTCGCTGCGACTCTGAGCAGGTTTTCTGTGAGAATCGAGCGAGTTTGACGTGTTTGCTTTCTGACAGATCGTGAGTCAGAAATACTCCGTGCACGCCGGAGGAGGAACGTGTGAGGAACAGGACTCAGTGCTTCAGAGCTCGACATCACCCTCCCGCTGCCGGATCCACTTATCCACAAATACTGCATCATAAGATATTAAACACACAAGCGTTTGGGTCAGTACTTTTATTCAGCAAGGATGCATTCAATTGATCAGAAGTGACAGTGAAGACTTTTATAATGTCACAAAAGATTTCTATTTCAAATAAATGAAAGTTCTTTTAAACTTTCTATTCATCAAAGAATCCAGAAGAAAATGTCAGTGTTTGATTTTAACATCATTTGTTTATTTGTTTAATGATTTAATACATTTTAGTTTTGTTTTTGATTATTTATTTATTTTAGTTTGACATTTTAATGTTTTTTTAGTGTCTTATTTTTACTTATTTTAATGTTACAATTATTACAATAATTTTTACTTGATGTTGTTATGATTTTATACATTTTAGGAAAGGTTTTATTTTGATTTCATTTCATTTTAAAATTATTAAAATTTAAAATAAATTTGATTTACTTTTTATTAAGTGTTTGATTTTTTATTTTAAATAATTTTACTTTGACATTTTTATAAATTAAAATTTATAGTCAGCATTTTTATATTTTCTATTTGTATTTATTTATTATTTCTAACCGTTTCTATTAGTGAGTGATTTATTTAGATTTGTTTTCATTTTTAAATGATTTTAATTTAAAATATTTATAATTTAATACAATTTTAGTTAGTGTTTTTTAAATTTGGTTTCATTTTAAATTAATTTGAGCTATTTTAATTCGCCTTTTCATAAAATAATGCATAATTATAGTCCGTTTGATATTGTTTTCCCTTGTAATTATTTATTTTTACATATTTAAAAAATTGTGATTTGATTATTCTTTGAATTTTTTATTTAAAATTTTAACTAATACATTTCTAATCAGTGTTTTATTTGAATTTGTTTTGTTAATAATTTATTTAATTTTACATTTCTATTATTTGATTATAATTTTTGTTTTATTTTAATTCAATTTCATTTTTAAACTATTTAAATTTTACAATTTTATGATTTAATGTATTTTTACTGGTTGCTTTTGTTCCCACAAAAAGATTAAGCAGTGTTTCCATCATTGTTTATAATACGAAACAATAATAATAATAATAAAATGTAATAATTCCAACTGTATTTTTGATCTAATAAATGCAGCCTTGCTGAGCAGAAGAGACCTTTGACCCCAGACGTTGGACCGCTAGTGTCCCGTCTCATCATGAGCGCCTCCGCTGGACATCATCTGAACATCTCGGCCGTGTTTTCTCCCGTAGGCGCGGCCCGTGTGTGTCAGCTGGCGCTGGGCTGCGCCGTCGTCTCATTAGTGATCCACGGCGCCGGTTACAGCGCCACCTACGGGACCTTCTGCATGGCGGTCTGGACGAGCTGCTTCGCCGTCAGCGTGGCCGTGCTGGTTCTGGACGTGACCCGTCTGCAGGCGAGTCTCCCGCTGTCCTGGGAAAACCTAACGGTGACGTTTGCATCTCTCGCCACGCTGCTCACGCTCACGGCGTCTGTCGCGTATCCCGTGTTCTTCGTGCGCGCCGAGGACTGTCCGTACAACGACTGCGAGGTCAGAAACTTCCGGATCGCGGTCAGCGTGTGCTCATGGGCGGCGTGCGTCGCGTACGGGACGGAGGTGTACCTGTCGCGGCCCAAACCGGGACGCAGTGTGAGCTACATGGCGACGCCGCCCGGCGTCCTGAAGGTGGCGCAGATCTTCGTCGGATGCGTGATTTTCACGATGCTCGCCGACGGGACTGATTTCGCGCGGCACGGTGCGACGCTGTACTGCGCGGCGGCGTTCGGCGTGTGCTTGGCCGGGACCGTCCTGTTGGTGGCGCTGGTGGTGTCGGGTCGGCAGATGCGATGGATTCCGCGGATGCCGTTCGAGCGGCTCGCTGTGATCCACACGTTCGCCGCGGTGCTGCTGTACGTCAGCGCCGCCGTGCTTTGGCCCGTCTTCTGCTTCGACAGAAAGTACGGCGCTCCGCTGCGGCCGCAGGGCTGTCCGAGGGGCAAGTGCTCATGGGACGTGAAGCTCGCCGTCGCTGTGATGAGCTTCGTAAACCTCGCGCTTTATATCGCAGACCTCATCTGTTCCCACAGGAGCCGAACTCGAGTCTGAACATCACACTTATGATGCTGCTGGATTACTGTATTCATGATATGAACATTAAACATAAAGTCTTGGTACAACATTCCTGTGCAACGAAATCATAACCATCAACTGTCACTAAAATCTGTTGTGCAACGGATATTTTATATTAATATTTTAAATTGGTTTGATTTTTAGTTTAATTTTCGCTCTTAAGTGTTAGTGATTTTGTTTGTTACATTTTTTTGTAATATTTATTTTTATATTAAGGTTTATTCGATTTCAATTTTAATTTTTATTAGTAGTTTTAAACTTATTTCAATTAGATGCCAAGGCAATATTTCTCATTTGTTTTTCATGTAATATTTATTTTAGATTTTTTAAAGTGTGTGCTTTTGTCATTTTTATAAAAAAAAAGTTTATTTTATGTGTGTTTTAGTTTATATTAATGTTCATATAGTATTTGTTTGCTTCAACTTTTGATCTAATATTATCTTTTAGTTTAGATTTTTGTAATGCAAAATTTTATATGCATTTTTGTGCCATGCATAATTAGTGATCGACCGATATTAATTTTTTATTACCGATACCGATTATTTGCATGTTTATGTATCCGATAACCGATATTCAGAACCGATATTTATTTACTGATATAAAGTAAGTGCAGTAAGTCCATTCTTCACTTTCAGTCGTCTTAACAACAACAAAAACTATTGAAAATTAACATTATTTCATGTAAAATTTAATCTTCAAATTACAACAATAAAACATTTTATTTATAAAAAGCATCATCAGCAACACTAATATTAACAATAAGCAAAATAATGTTTTCAAATGGAGAAAATAAAGGACAGGAGTCATGTCAACTTCATTTTAAACTAGTTTATAAGCTGTTTAATAAACCAATATCCGATTATAGTAAAATGCTTAAATATCGGGACAAATATCGGTAAACCGATATATCGGTCGATCTCTATGCATAATGACCTGAGTGTATGTGTATTCTCCACAGTATAGCTTGAAGTCTACAGACTTCTCTGCCGTTCCTCAAGAGGGTTACAATCACCTCTAAATCTTCCCTATGCACCTAAACAGTTGTGTGCCGAAACCTGGGGCTTCTGCAACGTTGCTGTTCCAAGTAGAGCAGGTATGTTTTCCCAGAGTTATCCAATCATAGAGTGAGGAGACAACAGTGCGAGCCCTGGAATATACCCTAACAAGGGTGTCGACCTGAAAGGGAACCTCTGGGTTATGTATGTCAGTGGTTCCCTACCTAGGGGGCGCCAGAGTTCACGGCGGGGCGCGGGAACAGATATACGTGGAGGTAGGGCTGGGTGATAAACGATAACACTAAACAGCACTGTGAGACGCGCTTGAGTTCAGCGAAGAACACAAATGACTGATATAAACTAGTATCAGTCAACTTATATAAACTAGTTCAGATAAAACACGATGCAGTCTACAAATCGCCATTGTGTACCGTGGATTTATACTGTAGTAACATTAACTGCACCGTGGTATTGTGGGGTAATTATATCAAATGTATTATATTAATGCAGACGTGTATTAACGGAGTAATGGAAAGCAATGCAGTATTTGTGATTAAGCTATAGGCTAGCGTTTGTGCATATATACTAAATGTATTTAAACTCATACAAATAGGTTACCATGTAGTTACAGTTTTGAGGTGCTATATGAGGTTTTAACTCGTATCATGCTACTATGAAAGAACAATGGTTCATTTTAATGAAACTCAATTTAAATTTCACCATTTAGAAAAGGAGGTGGTTAGAATTTTTACTGATTTTGATAATGAACATAAATTTGTATTTACACCGAACTCAAACTACTACTGTCAACTCGATGTCTTATATTATATTTATAAAAGTATATTATTTGTGCATATGGGCAGCGCTTATAAATATAATATTGGTGGTGGTGGTGGTGGGTGGGGGCTCAGATTATCATATGTGTACATGGGGGTACATTAAAAAAGGTTGGGAACCACTGATGTATGTCACGCCCGTCGCCACAGCTGCTGTACCACCGGCTCGGCTCCTCAGTGAAATCCTGAGTATGCATTACACTTGTTGTGTATTTATACTCGCGCTGCGATCAGCGGCAGCTGGATGCAATCATCGCATGCCAATGTGCATTAGCTCGTTTAGTTTACACTCGGAAATAGATAGTGAGACTCCCAATTCATCGGTCATCGACGTAACGTCTCCTTCAGGAAACTAGGGTTACTTACACTATTTTGCCAAAAGTATTGGCACCCCTTCTAATGAAAGGTTTGACTACTTTAGTAATCTCCATGAGTGTAAATCTTAATGTTTAAGCATATAATGATATTCTAGGGAATCTAATGTTATAGCAACAGTTTGGACAGAACCCTTTTCTATTCTATTTCTGTCCTCTACAGAGGACATAGAAAAAAATATATATATATATAATTAAAAAAAAAAAAAAAAAATCAATTTTTTCTAATGGTCTAAAAAAATTAATGACATTGAAAAAATACTAAATTCACAAAACTTTTTTGGGGTAGGGGTGGGGGAGGTCTCGGGAGGATATTAGACTCTTTGAGTAAATAAAATATTGAGTAATAAAATATGAATAAAATATAATTTTTCAAACATTTTATTTTTACATTTTTTTTCTAATGGTCTAAAAAATATAATGACATGAAAGAATACTAAATTCACAAAACTTTTTGGGGAGGGTCTCGGGAGGATATTAGGCTCTTTGAGTAATAAAATATGAATAAAACATAATTTTTCAAAAAATAAATTTTTCAATTTTTTCTAATGGTCAAAAAATGTATTAACATGAAAAAACACTTAATTCACTAAACTTTTTTGTTGTTGTTGTTGTTGGGGGGGGGGGGGTCTCAGGAGGATATTAGGCTATTTGAGTAAATACATTTTGTTAAAAAAATATATATTTCAAAATTTTTCTAATGGTCTAAAAAATGTAATGACATGAAAAAATACTACATTCACAAAACTTGTTTTGGGGGGGATATTAGGCTCTTTGAGTAACTGTAGTCCAGACTGATCCTGCAGCAGCTGGGTGGGTTTGTGGCCGTCAGCAGATCCACATCTCCTGCAGGACGTGAGGATAAAAGAGCAAACTCAGCACCTGTGTCTTTATTCATCCGTCCTCTCCTCTCGATGCATCAGGAGATCTTCTGTGTGTCTTTCCTGAGAAACTGCAGGAGCATCAATGCTGTTGTGAAGCGGAGAACAATCTGATCAAACACTGAATCGCGCCGAGCCTGGAGAGTTTTACACACTCGTCTCTCACGAAAGAGAACGGGTTATTGTGCATCAGGGTTATTGGAGTTTAATGGAACTTAAAACAATGTTTGTTGCTTGACATAAAATAAACTTTAAGAACAACAAAAAAAATCATGATATGATGTTGTTTCTCCTGGTAAATGCATAGACGTGTGTGTGTGTGTGTGAGAGAGAGAGAGTGTGTGTGCGCTTGTGTGTGTGCATGCGTGCGCGCGCGTGAGTAAG
>CM050431.1:24617381-24639881 GCA_027564155.1 Gymnocypris eckloni scoliostomus
TGAGAAAAAAAGTCACAATTGTAAGAAAAAAGTTACAACTTCAAGATATAAAGCTCGCAATTCTGAGAAAAAAAATTAAGAAAAAAGTTACAATTTCAAGATATAAAGCTCGCAATTCTGAAAGAAAAAAAAACGTTAAAACTGCAAGATAAAAACTTAAAGATAAAAAGCAATTCTGAGAAAAATAAGTTACAATTTCAAAATATAAACTTGCAATTCTTAAAAAATATTACATTTCAAGATATAAACTAACAATTCTGAGAAAAAAAGTCACTATTATAAGAAAAAAGTTAAAACTACAAGATTTAAACTCTCATTTTTGAGAAAATAAGTTAAAACCGCACAACAAACTTGCAATTATGAGAAAAAATAATTGAACTGCAAGATATTAGAAGTTTGTATTTCACAATTCTCATGGAATTTAAATAACAATAAAAGGTATCCAATAATTTTTCTCTCAGGAGTCTGAATTGTGAGATAAAAAAAATTGCAATTTACTTTTACATTTTTGTTTATTCAGTGTTGGAAATGGGCTTCTACGCCATAATCAAATGACACCGAAAGTCTCGCACATTCAAATAAAAAAATTGCTATGTAGCTTTTACGTTAAAAATACCATAGAAATATTAGGACGAATTTTTAGAGCACCTCCTGTGCTTTATTGTGATGATCCTCATGCATATTTTTGACATGCCAGTCAAGTTGAATGAATCAGTATTAATTAAAAAGTCATTAAGCGCTCATCTTTTAATGAATTAGAGGCGTTGTTGATCCAAACGCACCTGAACGCGGGCTGCTTTTCAATGATGCGGTCGAGTTCATTAGTATTCACCCCTGAATGTCAAGAGCTTCCCTTGATAGCACACGTACATCACGGAGATGTCTATTTGACGTCTGCATTTACATCTGGAAGATGTATTTTTGCGTGTTTGCTCATCTACAATACATCCTATCAGATGTCAAATAGATGTCTATTAGATGTGTTTATGATTTATAATGTATGTAAAACTGACATCTTACAGACGTTAGACAACAGATGCTTTCCAGATCAAGTGATCTTTAACAGACATCTTGCAGACGTATGTTTGCTATCTGGGTTATATATCTATATTGCGTATTTATATACAAATACATAATAGTTATAGTGTATATATATATATATAGTATCCCAAATAGCACACGTACGTCTGCAAGATGTCTGTTAAAGATCACTTAAACATATTCTAGAATGAGCTGAGTATCCAGAATATCAGTCAATCGCCTCTGTCTAATGACCAAGACTGACGAGTTTGTGATAATGAGATCAGTATACCGGCCGGTACAAGACTCAAAGTGGTATAGGAATAAGATTAATGAGATTCAACAGCATTAAAGAGCCAAATAGAATAATCAAATGTCAGAATCATAGTAATAATTAGAAATAAAAAAACAACCAATTGGTACTTCAACCTAAATATGAGGTCATAATAAAATGGAGACAGATTATAATTAAACCTAAATTTAATAACTTTGCACCAGGAAACCTTTATCCACCATTGGATTCCTCCGTTGGACCAATTCTTGAACCTTACAGCGATTTTCTCAATATTTTGATTTTTTGCGCCCTCAGATTCCAGATTTTCAAATAGTTTATCTCAGTCAAATATTGTCCTATCATAACAAACCATACATCAATGAAAAAATATTGTTTATTCAGCTTTGAGATGATGTATAAATCTTAAAAAATGACCCTTATGACTGGTTTTGTGCTCCGGGGTTACAAATGGACATCTAACACGTGCTATCAGGAGTGTGAAAGCCGTTAATCCGGCGGTAATTTCAGCGTTTGCGATACGAGCGGAATACAGAAAGCGTGTGTGTTGGCGCCTTTCTCTCTCTCTCTCTCTCTCTCTCTCTCTCTCTCTCTCTCCGCCCAAATGAGCCCCTTAAGAAAAACCGTCAATCTGTGGATTTGGCATCCCTCTCCGTCTAATCACGGTGACAGAAATCGTCGTCCGCGCTTCGCCTGGATTCCTCTCAGACAGAACTGATTCATGTATTTGGGTGTTTTTAATAAATCTGAGGGGATTTGAGGGAGAAAGCCATTGAGTGTCGGTACGCTCCGGTGGGCACAGAGAAGCATATTGTCCCCACGCCGCGGGACTTTAATTAACTTATTAAAAAAGGCGAAGTTTGGCGCCGAACTTTCTGTCAGGAAGCGGAATGGTTTCCCGCGTTTCGCCCTGAGGTAAAGGGCTCGCGCCATTGCAGACAGACGGTAAAAATAGCGGATTGAACGCCGGACAGATGAGTGGATCTGTCTGTATATTTAGCACAAAGGCATGAACACTATTCAGACACATTCTCCATCAGCTGCTCACTAAAACACAAGCACATGATGATTAAAACATGAACCGAAAACACGTGATCGAGTGACCAGGCGAGCGTTATGAAGTTATGAAAATTTTATTTTTGAATGTTCTCTAAACTTTCAATGTTTAAAATATATACAGTGGTGGCCAAAATGATTAATTAGTATTTTCAGCAGCTAAAAATGGTTTTAAGTCAGTCGTTTGCTGTAGTGTGTCAGTAGGAAATATCAGTTTACATGTCCAAATATTGTAATAATCCAGTCATATTTTTGAGATGTGATCAAACAGAACAAACTGAGATTAAATCCACAAGAAGACGCTTCAAGAACTGCATATAGAGCGATGAATGATTTTTAAATCATTTAATGTCAGTATCTGCTCTACTGTTATAAACATGTCATTGATTTACATCAAAAGCATCACAATTGCATCATATAAATATCAGCATCTGCAGCAAATTCATATTTTTGCTCAGATTATGCTGTTTTTCATCCATATTCTCACTGTATCAAACTATGAGCCATAAAAGCCAAATATGATTTGCTTCTCAAAAAGACAGTTTTTATGGTATCTTGTCTAAAGGTCTTAAAGACAAATATTATTTCATAAGTCTTTATGGGGTCAATAGACCCCATCTGTGCTGAGGGATGGGTGACCTCTGACCTCTGACCTGGAGCATCATCTGGGGTCCAGCACCGGTCCAAAATCCTGAAAGGATGCTAATTGAATTTCAGTCATAATTTTGTACCAATTCTAATAGAATCTTGTTTTTTTGCTCTTTTAATTTTTTTTTTACATTTATTTACATTCTTTAGAAATTTGTTTTGAATATTTCTCTTTTATATTTAGGTTTAATTTATTTTAATTCCCGGTTTAGTTCTATTACTATTTAATTTAATCTAATATTTATATTTTATGTTTTAACTACATTTCAATTAACAAAAATATTTTAATAGTTTTAATTTTAGTTAACGCAAATAAACCTGTTTCCAGTAAGATATAATGTAACCAAATTGTGTTTTGCAATATTGTCAAGTTGCTCAAAAAATGACATTTAAAAAAGGATATTGTAATTAAATAAATAATTCAGTTGTTTTTGTTCAAATAACACAAAACATTTGATTTTGTGAAGTGCATTTAGAATTTAAAATTAATACTTTAAATAACGTTCTTTCAGGTGACAATGTTAAACTGTTCACAAATATTGTAGGAATATTTTATTGTTCTTGTAAAAGTTAGCTTCTACATGCATGCAACGTGCACACACGCACACACACACACACACACACACACACACACACACACACACACACACACACACACACACACACACACACACACACACACACACACACACACACACACACACACACACACACATCTGAGTGAAGGATCTCACACGCACGCACGCACGCACGCACACATCTGACATCTCACGCACGCACGCACGCACACACACACACACACACACACACACACACACACACACACACAGGAACTGATGCAATCAGAGCGCTCCGTTACAAACCCCGCCCTCGCTGCATCCGTTGCTCTCATTGGTTCCACGCCGCAGCATCTCGTCTCTCATTGGTCCGTTCGCGCGTCAGTCAGAGCGCCGTCCTGTTGCACATGCAGGGAAGAAGCCACGTTGACATCAGCTTGATAAACTAGGAACCCGAACCGAATCTTCCGTTCACAGTGAGTCTCGGCGGAGGTGAGGAAATGTTCTGTTTCCTGAGATGATGAAATATTTAGTCAATCACGATAATGATGTATCAGGCTGGTTATTCTCATGCACTGATGATTATACGAACAATAACATCATATCTGGAGTGCATTATGTTGTGCATGATCACAATATTACTGTAGCTGATGTGCATTTTTTTTGAATTTTCAATGTAGCAAATACTATGAATGTAATCGCTGCTACAATGTAACACATACTTGATTTAAGTGCAGTTGATGTTGCAGGCATGTTTATAATAACATCCGGGCACTGTTAATGCCACTGGTTGTGATTTCCACTGAATGCATGAACTTTTGTTAATGCTTTGGATGAAGTGTGGTCTCGTGTTTTGTCAGGTGTGTGGTCATCATCAGGATGAGTGTGGGCTTCATCGGAGCGGGTCAGCTGGCACATGCCCTGGTCAAGGGCTTCACAGCGGCGGGTCAGAACCGGGTCATGATGACCGTACTCTAACCAGCTTTACTCTCTGGACTCATCAGGATTGTGTTTGCATCCACGGCTGGCCAAACGCTGGAAAGAGTCTCTTCTGCTCACCAGGGCTGTGTTTAATTCATACTGTCGAAATTATGAAATATTAGAATCTAAAACAGCAGTTTTCTATGTGAATGTGTGTTAAGCTGTAATTTATTTCTTTATTTTCAGTGTCACATGATCTTCAGAAATCATAATAATTTTTTCAAAATGTTTTCAAAAAACTTTTAATATATATTTATTAATCAAGGATGCATTAAATTGATCAAAAGTGACAGTAAAGATATTTATAATATTACAAAAGATTCTATTTCTAATAAATTCTGTTCTTTTGAACTCTGTTCATCTGTGAATCCTGAAAAATACAATGTATCAGTTTCCATAAAAATATTGTGCATTGATAATAATCATAAATGTTTCATATTATGATGATTTCTGAAGATCATGTGACACTGAAGACTGGAGTAATGATGCTGAAAACACAGAAATAAATTACAGTTTAACACATCCACATCTGTATTAAATTATAATGTTTAATATTTTTTACTGTATTTGTGATCACATAAACGCAGCCCTGGTGAGCAGACGATCATATCTCATATCTTTTGACCAGCAGTGTACGTCATATTTCTGTGATTCATGCAGGAACACGTTCAGTGTCCACGTCTCTCCAGCTCCAAAAATATCACACCACACAATTAATGTGTCATCGTTGTGTTTATTCCACGTTTGTTTTTGGCTTCTGAATCTGTGCACTACTCATATTTCATCCTCATGTGTCCAAAATTATACATTTTTATTTTATGCCAAAAATCATTAGATATTAAGATCATGTTCCATGAAGATATTTTGTACCGTAAATATATCCAAACTTAATTATTGATTAGTAATATGCATTGCTAATAACTTAATTTGAACAACTTTAAAGATGATTTTCTCAATATTTAGATTTTTTTGCACCCTCAGATTCCAGATTTACAAATATTGTCCAAACCATACATCAATGGAACGGTTTTGTGCTCCAGGGTCACATGTGTCTGTTTTCAGGTGTAATAGCTGCGAACAGAATCACAGCGAGTTCACCGGACACAGATCTGCCGACAGTCTCCGGTCTACGGGTGTGTAAACCTGATGTGTGTGTGTGAGAGTGTGTTTGTGAGAGAGAGTGTGTGAGAGTGTGTGTGTGTGTGAGAGAGTGTGTGAGACATGTGTGTGTGACGTGCATGTGTGTGTGCGTGCGTGTGAGAGAGTGTGTGTGTGTGTGTGTGTGAGAGTGTGTTTGTGAGAGAGTGTTTGTGAGAGAGTGTGTGAGAAGTGTGTGTGTGTGTGTGAGAGAGTGTGTGTGAGAGAGTGTGTGTGTGTGAGTGCGTGCGTGTGAGAGAGTGTGTGTGTGTGTGTGTGTGTGTGAGAGAGAGTGTGCGTGTGTGTGTGTGTGTGTGTGTGAAAGTGTGAGAGAGAGTGTTTGTGAGAGACGTGTGTGTGTGTGAGATGTGTGTGTGTGAGTGAGAGAGTGCGTGTGTGTGTGTGTGTGTGTGAGAGTGTGTGTGTGTGTGTGTGTGCGTGTGTGTGAGTGAGAGAGTGTGTGTGTTGAGTCGTCTGCTGTTTATAGTGTAACATGTTCTTGATGCTTTCTCAGAAAATGGGCAAGTCACGATCAGCTCCATTGCACTTAAACATCAGGACGCTTGGTTTACTAATACACTGAAGGATGCTGTTAACGTGTGTGTGTGTGTGTGTGTGTGTGTGTGTGTGTGTGTGTGTGTGTGTGTGTGTGTGTGTGTGTGTGTGTGTGTGTGTGTGTGTGTGTGTGTGTGTGTGTGTGGCTCAGTGGTAGAGCATTGCGTCAGCAGCGCAAAAGGTTGTGGGTTCGATTCCCAGGGAACACATATGCTATATACTAATGAAAATATATAACCTGAATGCAATTGTAAGTCGCTTTGGATAAAAGCGTCTGCTAAATGCATAAATGTAAAATGTGTGTGTGTGTTAGAGCTGTAAGTGTGTGAGGAGTGAGTGTGTGTGAGTGCGTGTGTGAGTTAGAGTGTGTGTGTGTGTGTGTGTTTTCAGGTCTATATATCCTGGTGTGGGGACTTAACCCTGAATACACAGACTCATGGGGACTCGTGCCATAGTGGGGACCTAAATTGAGTGTGTCTCTCTCTGTGTGTGTGTGTGTGTGTGTGTGTGTGTGTGTGTGTGTGTGTGTGTGTGTCTCTCTCTCTGTGTGCAGAAGCTGCTTCAGCACCGCGCGGCTCCTAAAGTGATGCGGTGCATGACGAACACGCCGGTGGTGGTGCGCGAGGGAGCGACGGTGTACGCCACAGGGACTCACGCGGAGCTGGAGGACGGGAAGCTCCTGGAGCAGCTGATGAGCAGCGTGGGCTTCTGCACCGAGGTCGAGGAGGACCTGATCGACGCCGTGACGGGCCTCAGCGGCAGCGGACCGGCTTACGTGAGCGCTTACAACACACCGCACTGCTTTTAATCTAGAGACACTACGATCCAGAGTTTGGAAGGAAGTCTCTTCTGCTCATCAAGGCTGCGTTTATTTGATCAAAATACAGTATAATATTATTAGAACTTAATACAGATGTGGATATGTGTTAAACTGTAATTTATTTCTGTATTTTCAGCATCATTCCTCCAGTCTTCAGTGTCACATGATCTTCAGAAATCATAATAATATACTGCTCAAGAAACATTTCTGATTTTCATCAATGCACAATATTTTTGTGGAAACTGATACATTGTATTTTCCAGGATTCACAGATAAATAGAAAGTCCAAAAGAACAGAATTTATTAGAAATAGAATCTTTTGTAACATTATAAATGTCTTTACTGTCACTTTTGATCAATTTAATGCATTCTTTATTAATAAAAGTGTTATTTTAAGTCTTAAAACATCATAAATGTTTAATATTATGATGATTTCTGAAGATCATGTGACACTGAAGACTGAAGTAATGATGCTGAAAATACATAAATAAATTACACTTTAACACATATCCACATCTGTATTAAATTATAATAATATTTTAAGTATTTTTGATCAAATAAATTCAGCCTCGATGAGCAGAAGAGACAAAAACATGACATTCCATAATTCCAAACTTTTGACAGGTGGTTTAATATTTAATGCATGTATTTGTTTAAAGTATTATGAATCCTGATAAGTATGAATGTTTTGTGTTTGTCAGGCGTTCACGGCTCTGGATGCTCTGGCTGACGGGGGGGTGAAGATGGGGTTGCCACGGCGACTGGCGGTCCGACTCGGAGCTCAAGCGTTACTGGTGCAAACATGATGCTTCGTTTATCACTAGGGATTTAACGATATTATCAATATCACGATAGCACAACTGTGTTGATATTATCAGGATCTCGTGACGGTATGAAACCATAGTCTTCCAGGCAAATCAAATAGATGCTTATTCTAACATAAAAGATGTGTTTTTGACCGAAAGCACAATATACTCAAGCGAAGCTGCACGTGGTTCAGCTCGTGATCCGGTGTTTTCGGTCTCAGAACGGCTCCGTTCACACCGAATGAATGCGGTCGACTCGTTTATCACACGTTCTGTGAGTTTAACACACGTTTGGGACGATGTTCTGCGTTATTTCAGCTGCAGATGATTGCAGCGTTTCACTCGATGTGTGCCTGTTTTCACCGAAGCTGCCGTTTCCTTCAAAATAAAAGCTTAAAAATTAACTTTTCAAGTTGGTTGAACATAAGTGTGTGTACACATCCATCCTATAATGATTAAAACCCACCCATTTTTTTTTTAAATCTGTTTTAAAATCCTCTCAAATCAGGCCGTTCTGAGACTCCTGTCAGAATGATGTAGTTCTGCACAGGCTCCTCCCACGAGAGTTGATTGACAGGTCTGTCTTACCTTAGCCCCGCCCCCTGAGTGAGCTGAGAGCTGTCCTCCGGTGCACAAGTCTCAGATTAAGTGATTGAAGTGTTTAGTTGTTGGATGTAATGATTAATAAAGCAGTCGTTGTTAACTCCCGACATCTGAGCTGCTGAAGACACTGAATTAAATGCGCCAATCTACATAAATGCATCTATGTTCACGCAAATCATTCGTGATCAAGCTTTATCTACAGAAGAAGTGAGTTTAAGGGTTTTTATGAATCTTTGCAAATCGCTTGCATGTTTGGGGCTGAAGTTTACAGTCAGCTCGTCACCCCACGGAAGAGAGGGGCGGAGTCTGCAGAGCTCATTAGCATTTAAAGCAACATGGACTAGAATGGCTCGCTGTGAACGGAGTAATTATAACTAAAGTAGGTTATAAATGTTCATTAAGACCCTAAAGAATGATATCAACTTTTGGAAAATGGGCATCCGATGACCTCTTTATCTCTCAAAGTGCATAAGATAGACTAATTTAACTTTAAAATGTACAAAATGATTAGTTTGACTTTCGCATCGCATCATGTGCTTCATATCGAGACGTTATGGTATCGTGATATCGTTACATCCCTCTGTATGACAGAAGTGTATGGTCTCTCTGTGCACTGTGCGTGTTTGTGGTGATGAACACGTGTCTTTATTCGGTCGTAGGGAGCAGCTAAGATGCTTCTGGACTCGGAGCAGCACCCTGGACAGCTGAAGGATAACGTCTGCTCACCAGGGGGCGCCACCATCCACGCGCTGCACTTTCTGGAGAGCGGAGGCTTCCGGAGTCTCCTCATCAACGCCGTGGAGGCCTCCTGCATCCGGACCAGGTGACCACAGCAGAACCCCAACCATAGAGACATCACTTTAATACACGCATTGCTCTTTTCCATCTTATTAGGACTCAGATAATACAATTGCATGATTTTCAGTTCTAAAATTGACTTATTTTAGTGTTTGTATGCACCAGGATACCTCACTTTTATTTTCTATAAAATATGCTTCACTTTAAAATTGCTATAAAGTTGTGTTCCAAATTTGAAGTTGACATCACAAAAATGTTGGGTTACACCCAAACTCTATTGAATTCTGTAATGCAGTTTTATATCACTTCTATTACAAAACAGCCACCAAATATGCAATTTTGACTGTCAGATATGTGTTTAGTCAAGAATAGATTTTCTAAACCATAAGCCACAAAATCATAGTTAAATCATGTTATTGTCAGTTGTTTTACCTACGGATCGATTGT
Organism: Gymnocypris eckloni scoliostomus; assembly: GCA_027564155.1. Taxonomy (NCBI): domain Eukaryota; kingdom Metazoa; phylum Chordata; class Actinopteri; order Cypriniformes; family Cyprinidae; genus Gymnocypris; species Gymnocypris eckloni. Next base: position 24,627,102 of record CM050431.1, read on the forward strand.
TTTACCCCGGGCCGCACTGCTATAGAGTATATATATATATATATATACATATGTGACCCTGGAGCACAAAACCAGTCATAAGGGTCGATTTTATCGAAATTGAGATGTATGCATCATCTGAAAGCTGAATAGATAATATTTCCATTGATGTATGGTTTGGACAATATTTGAAAATCTGGAATCTGAGGGTGCAAAAACATTTGAATATTGAGAAAATCATCTTTAAAGTTGTTCTTAGTGATGCATATTACTAATCAATAATAAAGAGAATGGTAAGAGAGCGATTAATCAGCTGACGCTGCTGGGGTCGTTTGGATTGGCTGATTAACACAAGCGTGCCAGACGCTGATGGATCATCATGTTTAACGAGTTTTGAGGAAATTAGTGTTCAATTACTGTCAGAAAACAATTGCAAATAATTAACCTTCAGGGGTACAACAGTCTGTACAGCCCCCCCTACATTTTTAGTTAATATAATTAATAATTAAAAAAAAATTTTATTTGGTCATCAAAAGCATGTGTATTGAATAACAATTATGAAACATACACAGTTTAACAACTTTGTCAAATTTGAGCAATAATTAAATTTCTAGAGCGTTATGAAATCCATTTTATTTCCACTTTTATGTTTCTGGATTCAGTTTTAAAGATTAAATTATTTTTTATTAATCTAAAAAGCATGTCTAGTGCTTTGAAAATATGAAATATTTTATCACATTTTAGAGCCCTGTGAAAAATCTCTCTGAAATCGGTTTAATTTTTTTTCCCAAATTCTGTTTATTTTTTATTTATTATTATATATTTTTTCTGGAATCCATTTTAATGATTTCATTACATTTTTACAATCAAAAAGCATGTAAAATCAATTAAATTTTATAACTGATTAGGCTTTTTACAATAATACGGCCATATGAAGTGTTTTATTTTTTCAGAAATTCTGTTTAAATTTTTGTTAATTAATACAAATGGTAGTAATCAAATTAATTCATAAAACTTTAATATTTTAACATATAATCAAATGAAAATTCAACAATTTATTTTATTTAAAGAGCTGCACAACAGAGGTTTACTCTTAAAACGAAAACATGAATGACAAATTTGTAATAATATTTATTATTATTATTACTTGAGAAGTACAGTCTTCTGTGCAATAGTAATATATTTCTGTCTCAAGTTATAATGTGTTTTTTGGTAGGTTTTAGTAAAGACCTTCGATTTAAAAACTATGGTCAGATAAACACAGTAACTTCAAATGAAATCCAAAGCGTGCATATTAGTACTTTAGAATATTAATATTGAATATATGTTCCTCCTGACAGGGAGCTGCAGTTTCTGGCCGATCAGGAGAAGATCTCGCCCGCCGCCATCAAGAAGACGACGCTGGATAAAGTGCTGCAGCAGCCGGGCGTCTCGTCCACGTCAGTCGCCACCAAGAGCAGAGTGAACCTGTTCAACAACAGGACCGGCGTCAAGAAGTGAACACACACACACACTCACAGACACACACTCACGCGCACACACACACTCACAGACACACACACTCACACACTCACACACACACACACACACACACACACACACACACACACACACACACACACACACTCACACACACACACACTCTCATACACACACACTCACACATACATACACACACACACAGACAGACACACACACATACATACACACTCACACACAAACGCACGCACGCACGCACGCACGCACGCACGCACGCACGCACACACTCATGCACGCACACACACACACACACACACACACACACACACACACAGGACAATACAAGAACTGTGCCGTCCATCCATACACACACATGCAGATTCAGATTGAAATGCATTATGTGCTGACAGAGAGGCTGCTGTTACACTGTTACAGTATTACACCGGGAAACAAGTCATTAAGAGTGTTATTAGCATTATTTAACAACTCAAAACACCCTAGCAACGCCCTGGCAACAACTCAAAACACCCTAGCAACACCCTGGCAACAACTCAAAACACTGTATAGCAATGCCCTGGTACAACAACTCAAAACAATGTATAGCACACCCTGGCAACAACTCAAAACACCCTAGCAACACCATGGCAGCAACTCAAAACACCCTAGCAACACCCTGGCAACAACTCAAAACACCCCAGCAACTTTCTGGCAACAACTCAAAACACTATAGCAACACCTGGTCAAGAAATCAAAACACCCTAGCAACACCCTGGCAACAACTCAAACACCCTAGCAACACCTGGTCAACAACTCAAAACACTGTATAGCAATGCCTTGGTAACAACTCGAAACACCCTAGCAACGCCCTGGCAACAACTCAGAAAACACCCTAGCAACACCTGGCAGCAACTCAAAACACCCTAGCAACACCCTGGCAACAACTCAAAACACCCCAGCAACTTTTCTGGCAACAACTCAAAACACTATAGCAACACCTGGTCAAGAAACTCAAACACCCTAGCAACACCCTGGCAACAACTCAAAACACCCTATAGCAACACCTGGCAACAACTCAAAACACCCTATAGCAACGTCCTGGCAACAACTCAAAACACCCTATAGCAACGCCCTGGCAACAACTCAAAACACCTTAGCAACCATATAGCAAACTGGCAACAACATAGCTACCCTGTACCAACTCAAACTTTACGATACAACTCAAGACAGTTTTAACGGAAACAGTTTCACAAACACCCTATAGCAATCCCCTGGCAACAACTCACCACACCCTATAGCAACGCCTTGGCAAGAAACTCAAACACCCTGGCAACAACTCAAAACACCCTGGCAACAACTCAAAACACTGTATAGCAACGCCTTGGCAACAACTCAAAACACCCTAGCAACAACTCAAAACACCTAGCAACGCCTGGCAGCCTATGGCAAACACCTGGCAACAATCAACACCTATAGCAATGCCTTGGCAACCACTCACCACACCCTATAGCAACGCCTTGGCAACCACTCACCACACCCTATAGCAACGCCTTGGCAACAACTCACCACACCCTATAGCAACGCCTTGGCAACAACTCAGAACATCCTATAGCAACGCCTTCTAAACAGGGTTTTATGTCACTGGTCATTGCGTTCCAGGATGAAACTGGCTGTTTTGCACTCATGAACTTTCTGACCTGTTGATTTTCATTGATTAACAGAATATCACAACTTCTATGAGCTGTTACAGGAAGTGATGTCACAGAATAGCAACGTTTATTTAGATTTATTTTGAATACGTTACCTGTAAGTTCTTTCTGAGACATTGTATCAGGACTTATTTCAGACCTGGACACTCTTATATATATATGTTTGTTGTTTTTTAAATTCTTGAGAAATGAATGAATGTCAAGTGTTTGTAAGCTGATTATCAGGCGTGAAGTATCGTTCTGTTCGTCTGTTCTGTGTATTTTTATATTGCAAAAATATGAAAACGGCATAAACGGTTCTGAAAGTTAAAGAAATATTTTGCTTACGCTTGTGCTTTTATTTCCGTCGGCTTCATTGATGAACTGTGTTCCTGATGAGCAAGAACATTGTTGCGTTTGTTCCAGACGTGTAATTAAACAGGAGCGAACTATGAATAATTAATGTTTCTTTAAGCAAATTAACTGAAGGTTTTTCTCTGAAAGCCATTACTCAACTATACAGGAGAACAAACATGGCCTTCAGCATTGCGCAAGCTTTCTCAGTAGTCGCTTCTTCCTTGTGCTTTACAGTAAACCGTTGCTCCGTGTGATTGCGAAACAAGTTCATTCATTCAACATTTCAGTTTTTAGTGAGACTAGTTAATCATCACTAGTACTAGTACTGAAGATAGCACTTGATCAGATGCACTGTGTTCACCTGCGGACCCATAAAACGGGTGAAGAAATCCCACGGGTAAGTTTAGAAATGCTAAAAACAGACACCTTAGCAACTGCATAGCAATGTGTTAAAAAGTAACTCTTGATACCCTAGCAACAATAAAACACCCTAGCAACCATATAGCAATATGCTGGCAATAACATAGCTACATCCTGGTACCAATTCAAGTTTATTTTTACGATACAATCGTTGCAAGACAGCTTTACGGGAAATTAAGTTTCCACAATATATTTGTATATTGCCTGGCAACAACTCAAAACACTCTGGCAACGCCTTATCAAGAAATCAAAACACCCTGGCAACAACTCAAAACACCCTAGCAACAACTCAAAACACTGTATAGCAACGCCCTGGCAACAACTCAAAACACCCTAGCAACAACTCAAAACACCCTAGCAACGCCCTGGCCACAACTCAAAACACTGTATAGCAATGCCTTAGTAACAACTCAAAACACCCTAGCAACGCCCTGGCCACAACTCAAAACACTGTATAGCAATGCCTTAGTAACAACTCAAAACATCCTAGCAACGCCCTGGCAACAACTCGAAACGACCTGGCAACGCCCTGGTAATAACTCAAAACACTGTATAGCAACGCCCTGGCAACAACTCAAAATACCCTAGCAAGACCCTAGCAACAACTCAAAACACTGTATAGCAATGCCCTGGCAACAACTCAAAACACCCTAGCAACGCCCTGGCAACAACTCAAAACACCCTAGCAACGCCCTGGCCACAACTCAAAACACTGTATAGCAATGCCTTGGTAACAACTCAAAACACCCTAGCAACGCCCTGGCAACAACTCAAAACACCCTAGCAACACCCTGGCAACAACTCAAAACACTGTATAGCAATGCCCTGGTAACAATTCAAAACAATGTGTAGCGACACCCTGGCAACAACTCAGAAAACACCCTAGCAACACCCTGGCAGCAACTCAAAACACCCTAGCAACACCCTGGCAGCAACTCAAAACACCCTAGCAACACCCTGGCAACAACTCAAAACACTGTATAGCAACCCTGGCAAAAATTCAAAAACACCCTAGCAACACCATGGCAACAACTCAAACACCCTAGCAACACCTGGCAACAACTCAAAACACCCAGCAACTGCCTGGCAACAACTCAAACACCCCAGCAACTTTCTGGCAACAACTCAAAACACCCTAGCAACACCCTGGCAACAACTCAAAACACTGTATAGCAATGCCCTGGTAACAATTCAAAACAATGTGTAGCGACACCCTGGCAACAACTCAGAAAACACCCTAGCAACACCATGGCAGCAACTCAAAACACCCTAGCAACACCCTGGCAACAACTCAAAACACCCCAGCAACTTTCTGGCAACAACTCAAAACACCCCAGCAACTTTCTGGCAACAACTCAAAACACTATAGCAACACCTGGTCAAGAAATCAAAACACCCTAGCAACACCCTGGCAACAACTCAAACACCCTAGCAACACCCTGGCAACAACTCAAAACACCCCAGCAACTTTCTGGCAACAACTCAAAACACTATAGCAACACCTGGTCAAGAAATCAAAACACCCTAGCAACACCCTGGCAACAACTCAAAACACTATAGCAACACCTGGTCAACAACTCAAAACACCGTATAGCAATGCCTTGGCAACGCTCTTGACAACCATGCACAACATTTTAATATCAGTGGTGAGTTTAGGTAAGGCAATTATTTGATCATATTTAATACACAAGTGCTTCATGTTAAAAATATGCAGAAGAAACATAAAAAATAGAGACTGATTCAAATGTGTTATTAGCCGAGTCCGCAGAGACGCATGCTGTAGGTGTGTGTGCTGTACGTGCAGCGCTCGTGAGTTCTGATCTGAGGAGCGCCGGAGGCTCGGGCTATTTCTAGAGCTGCATTGTGGAGATGTTTCTCTGCTCAGCTGGCACGGAGATGAGTGTGTGTCACTCTGAAGACCCCGCAGGGTCACTTCTGAAGCGGCTCTGACCTACGGGTCAAAGGTCATGCAGGGGGGACACAGCAGGAACAATACTGTAGAATAATCACAAGAGAGTCCATTGAGTTCTATCTGAATGTTACTTTTAAATGTTTTAAAGTTAGTTATGCAACTGTTAAAGCAACGTTACATTGTATAAGTTTGCAAACATTAAGGGAATGTTATTTAGTAATGTTCATTTAACATTTTTTAATTGTATCATTTTGCAAATGTTACTTTTGAATGTTCTAAATGTGATAACATTTAAAAAAAACATTACATGAACATCCAAATGTGACCCTGGAGCACAAAACCAGAGATAAATTGAGATGTATGGCATCATCTGAAAGCTGAATAAATCATATTTCCATTGATGTATGGTTTGGACAATATTTGTAAATCTGGAATCTGAGGGTGCAAAAAAACTAAATATTGAGAAAATCATCTTTAAAGTTGTTCAAATGAAGTTCTTAGCAATGCATATTAATAATCAAAATTAAGTTTTGATATATTTACACAATATCTTCATGGAACATGATCTTAATATCTAATGATTTTTGGCATAAAATAAAATGTATAATTTTGACCCATACAATGTATTGTTGTCTATTGCTGTTAACATTAACATATTGATGTCTAATAATATTACTTTATTCAAGTAACTAGTAAAAGCATTTTTTAATTTACTAGAAAATATCTGAGTTATTTTTCTCCATTTATTGACTGAGTGCGCCGTGTGAACATGATCTTACTGTAGATCTAATCTAGACTAAATATGAATGTGTATTAATTCATCCCACTCACAAAAAACAGATTCAGTATTCATCAAAATGAATTAAAACAGTGAAATACAAACTCAGAATATGACGCAAACCTGCAATAATTAAATATGTTAAACAACACAAATATATCTAATCTCATTTTATTAACGATGTGTTTGCTGCTGACCTTTGATGATCAGTTCAACCATATTAATAATAAAAATTACTTTAGATAAACGAACATTGTTGTTTAATCACTGAAGTGTTGAACTTCTCCTGTGTTCTTCTGTACAGACGTGATTTACTCGTCCTTCAGTCTGAGGTTTATTCATTACACTTTTTGGTGTGAAAGCTTTTATATTTGCTATAAATATAACTTCTTGTATTAAAAACAAACAATCAAGCCCTGCTCATATTTAAAAAGTAACACAAAAGTAACGTAACGCATTACTTTCCATAAAAAGTAACTAAGTAACGTAATTAGTTACTTTTTTAGAGAGTAACGCAATATTGTAACGCATTACTTTTAAAAGTAACTTTCCACGACACTGTTGTTAACACAAGATAATGTCAGGTTTAAAGCCCTCCTGCATGTGATCCTGATGGTTTTATTCTGTATCTTGATCAAATCAATATGAAAACATTAACATCAAGTTGACGTCCTCATGAAAGCCTTCCTCTTTATTCTCTTGTCATCGTGTAGAAAGTCTATTAAAGTTGAAGTGTGCTGATACTTGACAGGATTTCTGTTCCTCCGTGTGTCTTCAGGACCGCGGGATTAGTTCCAGAGCTGCTCTTGTGTTTGTGCTGTTTATTTGTGTCTTGATTGGAAGCTGAAAGAGTTCAGTAATCCTTCTTTTATTCCAGAGGTTCTTCCAAACGCTGATAAGTCAAACGAATCTTACGCTCCTGTTGTTTGCACCCTTCCCGAGTTGCTCAAACAAGTTTCTTCATAAGAGCTTTTGCCCATTTCATACGGCTTCAGATTAGTTCCTGTAGTTTATCTGAAAGTAAACATAATGACTTGCATCGTGGTCTGTACCTGACTCTAAATTATCACGAGTCATATAAACTACTTTTATGTTGCTGTTGTGTGGCAGGTGCTTTTGTTGTACAGAAAATTACAGTTCGTATGAAATATAGGTTTTAAAAGGAATATTATTTAGTATAAAGCTAACCCTAAAGAACGCCAGAATGTTGTGCAATTGTTATGAATGTTACATTTTTTAAATGTTTATTTATTTTTTGAGTTATGCAAACCGTAAGGGAACATTCCATTTGATGCTTTTTGCGAATATTATGGGATGTTATTTTTGTTTTCTACTACTACAGCTAACAAAAATGTGTTAAGAACATTGTGCTAATGTTCCCATTTAAGAAACATAACAATAACTGTTTTATAATGTATTGCAATACTGAGGTGCAAATAATTGCCACTTTTGTAATAAGTAGTATAAATAGCAGAAAATCCTGCTATTTTAACAGTGTGAGAATAATGAGAATTGTATTGGTTTTAATGAAAACTGCAATGGTGCCTGTTGGTCTCAACTGGTAATTGGTCGTTTAAAAAAACACTAAAACTATGTAATATGTCCCAAAACATACTACAGGAAACCATTATTTAATGGTTAAAAGTGGATAGTTTGTAATGGTATTTGTAGTGGAACTCATTAGAATGTCTGTGTTTTTTTAATGTTATTTGCCATAAATGCGACAGGCTTGCTGCAATATTGTGAGATATAGCGACTGTTTGATACTGTAGTTGTGGTGGGCCTATTTAGGAGAAAATCCAGAGCCATTTTTTACTCCCAGTCCATCCCTGGTTCTGTCCAAACTGTTGCTATACAATTAGATTCCCTAGAATATCATTATATGCTTAAACATTAAGATTTGTACTCATGGAAATTACTAAAGTACTCAAACCTTTCAATAGAAGGGGTGCCAATACTTTTGGCAATATAGTGTATTTGTACCGTTTTTTCCCTAAAAGGTACATATCAGTACCTTTGAGGTACTAATACCTATTAGTGGTAAAAAAGGTACAAATATGTCCTTTTAAGGGTACAGGGACAAGCTGTTGTATCCAAAATGGTACAATTTGAAACCCTTATTTTCTGTGAACCGCCTTATGTGCAGCAGATGCATTTCAGCTCTTGGCGCTTGCGCAGCACGGAGATTCTCTGAACAGAGAAGAGTGTGTTTGAACTGATATGTTTTATCATTGCGGTAGAGAGAAAGAGGAAGATGGGCTTTGGTTCTGACGGTTCGTCTAAACCACAGTGAATCATCACATCATCTTCCTCCAGTGTGAACGACTGATGCTGCATTAATTCATGCTTAACTAATGCTCAGATAATCATTAGTTAATGTATTACTAAACCATTTATTAACGATTCCTGCATCAGCAACTAATGAACATTCTATATATGATTCATAGATTAAGTAATTAGTTAAACATGTCATAATGTATTAATTTCCTAATAACATATTCAAGTTATCTGCGTTATTTGATCATTAGGTAATGATTTGGAAAGATATCATTATGTTGTGACTTTACTTGTTGAGGCACATGACTAACTAACTAATTGAAAAATAGTAAACAATTACATATTAGTTAGCTAGTCATGTGCCTCAACAAGTAAAGTCATAATGATATCTTTCCAAATTATATGTATATGATTAATTAAAGCAGATAGCTTGAAGTTGAAATGCATGCTTCGACCCATTGTGGTAATTAACATGTTAATTTACACTATTAGTTAATATAATGTTATTAGGGAATTAATATATTATGACATGTTTAACTAATTACAATTTACTGATCACTTATGAATCATATATAGAATGTTCATTAGTTGCTGATGCAGGAATCGTTAATAAATGGTTTAGTAATACATTAACTAATGATTATCTGAGCATTAATTAAGCATGAATTAATGCATATTTATGCACCAGTATTGTAAAGTGCTATTAATTAGTTTTAAAGCACCGTAGTGCGGTTCTGATCAAGTGTTAAGACGCTTCAGGTGATTAGGGTATATTTTCAATTAATAAATATTACTATAATTCCTTAGTTTATATTGATTACACATTTGTATTGTATTAAGGTTGTTTAAATATGCAAATGATGCGTTATCTGATGAAATATGCACTGATTTGTATTCATTTATTATATATATATATATATATAGGTCAGGTTCAAAATTCTTATAAGATTTTGTTGCCATATTATCACTCCATAAATTAATAAATTACAGGTTTTTTACTGTTTTTAGGAGTAAAATGTATAAATCTGTGAATGAAATATGAACAAAGACCTTCAGAATATAGATATGAATAAAACGGTGAAGTTTGGTGTATGCGAGTGCTGCTGAAGTGGATATGTATTGACATTTAAATCCATAAACACAAATAGATAAAATAAAATAAACACTTAAAAGTGTATTTTTGTATATTTTCTTTACGCTAGTCTGAAAAACCAGCTATGAAAAGCCAATCAGCCCAAAATCTTAAATTAAATGTTTTTAATTAGAAATAGGCAATACGTACAATTTTGTATTTATTACATTTATTTAAAAATATCCATAAGTTGAACTCATGAATAATACTAATTCACCAAAGCAGCTCTTGTAACCATAGCAACAGCAGTTTCCTCAGCCATACCTTAAAAAACAATTACTCAAGTACACTTAAGTAGCATTTTCAACAGCGCTTGTAAAGATGTGGTGCTTAATGTGTTTTGTATTAAAATGGAGGCGCGCTCAGCGTGCGCGTGTCCCTTTAAGAGTCGCGCAGACCCTCCATGAATGAACCCACGTGACCAAAGCAAATCATATGACGTCTGGCTCCAGCGCGAGAGAAAGAGGATCAACACGGTCACACAGCGACAAACTCCCGCCGGATTCTCCTCGGTTCCACCGGGCACCGTCACCCGCTGCTCCGGACGATCCCTGACGCGTTTTCGGTGAGTGCGTCGTTCTTGACGGCGTTTCCAAAACGCGCTGAAGTTGCGCTCGGATCTGTTTTGCTGAGTGTGCGCGACACAGCGTGCGCGTGCGCGTGTGTGTGTGTGTGTGTGTGTGTGTGTGTGTATGTGTCAGTTTCTTTTTTTAGCGCAGAACACGAACCATTTACAAATACATTCAACACATGAGGCATTGAATATAAAATAACATTCAGAGTAATTGCGTTAAATTAAAATAATGTATTAAGTGTATATGTTATTAACTTAAAAAATAATTTGTCAAAAAACTTGCAGCCTATTAAAAAAAATATGTCAGCGATTTATTTTTGGTTTAATTTGTGCAGCATCGCAACATTATGCATCAGTTCTCGTTTCATTATTGCATGTCAAATGAAGTTCTTAGCAATGCATATTACTAATCAAGTTTTAATTAATTTTTGATATATTAACGGTAGGAAATATCTTCATGGAACATGATTTTAATATCCTAATGATTTTTGGCATAATGTATAATTTTGAACCATACAATGTATTGTTGGCTATTGCTATGAGTATATCAGAGTTTTATTTTTTGGTTTAATTTTTGCAGCATCGCAACATTATGCATTGTTCTTGTTTATTTATTCGGCTTTACTATTTAATTATTTATACTTGTGAGTACGTTATTCCCCATTGTAGTTAACTGGTTGTATATGCTATCAATAATAACGCAGTTGTTTTAATATTACATTAATTTATATGTATTGTATTGTTTACTATAAGTATCAGGGTTCATATGTGCGCGCGTTTGTCGTCTGTCTGGCGAGGCGACGTGACGCCGCGTGCGTTTTAAAGAGCTCGCGGTGCTGAATCATCACGAGCGGGTCACACACACACACACACACACACACTCTCTCTCTCTCTCACACACACACACACACACACACACACACTCTCTCTCTCTCTCACACACACACACACACACACACACACACACACACAGAGAGAGAGCCATGATGACAGCGAGCAGACAAAGGGCTCATCGATACACACTCACACACCCGATTCGTGATCCCGCGCCGGTTCTGATCGGCTCTCATCGGCTCTGATCGTCGCTTTCGATTGGAAACGTTTGCAGAAATCAGCGGAATTCGGCTCGCGTTATATTTAGAGTGTGTGTGTGTGTGTGTGTGTGTGTGTCTCCTCTAGTCAGCCAGAGGTTACACAGCAACACAAACGCGCGGGTCTGAGAGGAACCGAAGCTGCTGGTTCATCGGAACCGTCTGCGCTGGAACCGGATCGAGGTGCGTTTCTCTGTTTTACACCCTTAATAAAACGGTACCATGGTCCAGTGATGCTGTCAGGTGGTAAAACCGTAGTAATTTAGACAAATAGGCTACCATTGCCAACATCATTTTGGGCACCTGTCTCGTTCCAACGTGCTCCCTAGGAAGGGTACACACTAGAGTTTGAGACAATAAACCAGTTTTGCTGTAGAAAGTACTAAAAGTATTAAGGTGTGATGTTTTTATGTATACATATTTATCATATTCTGTGGTACTTTAGATAATACGGTGTTTGTCTCGACACGTCAGATTTATTCTCAGCGGCGTTAACGAGGGACGTGCTGATTCATCAATCGCTGATATTCGCTTGAACGGCTTTATCATGCTTACACAGATGAATAACAGAGATATGAGCGATTATCCTGTATATAATATTTAATAACGCGTTTCAGCAGCAGCTTTGCTTTCATTCAGGGGCGATGTTATGCTCATTAGTATTGACTCGTGTTATAATACACGCATAGCTGCTGTTTGTGCTTGTGTTATTACTGGTAAAACATGATTTTATGAATGTTTTAAATCATGGTAAAGTGAGAGAGCATAGACAGCATTTTTGGCCATCTCAGAAATACTGATTTCATATGAAAATATCTTTATTAAAGTGAGAAATTTGTTTTATATTTTCATGCAAGATACGTATTTGTTTATTTCACATCTGTGCTACATTTTAACTAGATTTTTCATTGTAGAAGATTTTTTAAATATCATTGTTATATTTTAACCTTATATTTCATGGAAGATCATATTTTTTGTTTTTAATCGAATCATATTTTTCTATATTTTGACCTGTTTTTTTTCATTGAAATTATAATAAAAAATAATAATACCATAGTTTGCTTTTTCATGGAAGATCAACTTTTTTGGTTGTTTT
>CM050431.1:24659881-24671939 GCA_027564155.1 Gymnocypris eckloni scoliostomus
AACAAAAGAAAAACATAAAAAAAAAATGTAAATATGTTATCATGTTTTTATTGTCTTAGTTAACTGTATTGTTTATACTTTTTGTGTTGTGTGTGTTCTTCTGTTTCTGTGTCAGTTCACAGACGCGAGGATCAGCGACGCTGCGCGACACGCAGACAAGACCGATGACATCACAGACTGTGACATCACCTCGTGTGCTCCTCTGACATCACCTGCTCACGACGGCGATCGACCAATCAGCCGAGAGCGGCTCCAGAGGACGACTCGCTGGAAAACACCCAGATCACGGTTCTGTTTGAGACCCACGGACCTCGGGACGCACCGGACGATCGCTCTCACAGCCTGACCACGATGATGTCATCGGGCTACGTGACCAATGACAACACAGACGTCACGATGACACGGTCAGGAAGGGACATCATCAGTCACGCGCCAGTAGATGGAGCGGTTTTAGAGGAGGAGGCACTTCGAAAGCCGGCAGAAGATGTGGAATCGGTACCGTCTGATTCGGATGAAGGTCCGTCGAATGAGCCTTCAAAACCTACTGAAGAAATCCCAGGAGTACCGGCGGCGCCAGCGTCAGGCCAGAGCCACGGAGGAGCACAACCTGTCCGATAAAGAGAACGAGGAGCTCCTTCCCAAACACATGTGGAGGACGGAGCTGAGGAAAGCCAGAGAGGACCGGTTCGTCTCCGCAGAGCTTCCCGTTACGGCCGGATCTCCGTCCGACTCCAAACTGAAGCGGCTCGGATTCACACACATCCCGACGCCCAAGTTCTCCTTAAGTCCTGTGCGCTGCCAAAAACGCCACAGCGTTCCCGGTCCGGATCGGAACGCCGACCCGATTGGTCCACCTGAGCGCCGTGACAGCGTGACGATGATGTCATCGCAGACGGAGCAGATCGCGCAGCTGGAGCAGAACCTGTCCGGTCTCAAAGCGCTGATCTCTGACCTGGAGTCGACGCTCACGCTCTCACAGACGGCCGACGTCGACCTCCAACGACCCGCCGCGGTCACTTTCAACGAAACCGCCGCTAACAAACGTGAGGGCAACGTCAGCGGTCATTCTCCGTGCTCTGTGATTGGTTGGTCTTATGATGTGGAAGTCCCGTCTGGCCTGTGGAAGCAGCTGACCCCTGAGACGGAAGGTCACGAGGTCACGACCCGGGTCAAACGGAGGCTCCTGATGAACGAGGACGAGGCGTTCGGTTCTGGACGAGAGACGGGAAGCATGCTCCAGAGGTGAGAAATTATAGTTAATTCAATAATTAATTGAATGTTTTTCAGTGATAGAAATCTAACTGACATTGTTGAGGTCAGCGTGTCTTGGTCTTTTCATTCATGTATCTGTCTTGTTTAGGTTCTCAATACTTTATTGTAGCCAGAAGAGATGTTTTATGATTATGTGTGAAGCTTCATAAGTGATTAAACTCTCAGTGATGTCCTCAGGGCTGCAGACGTCTGCGCAGACGCAGGAGGATCAGGAGACAGAGTGCAGACAACTACTGCAGGTGAGCCACAGACTACAGCCTGTTTCATGTAGCATAGCGCTTGCAACACCACGGTCATGGGTTCCATTCTGAGAGGATAACATGTTTGCCTTGAATACACTCTAGTTCAGTGGTTCTCAAACTTTTACAAAGTACCACCGATATTTGGCTTTCCAAGTAAATTATGACCAACATTAAATGCAGTATAAATGGCTGCCCACTGTGTGTGTGTGTGTGTGTGTGTGTGTGTCAGATGTGTGTGTGTGTGTGTGTGTGTGTGTGTGTGCACTGGGTTAAATGAGAGACAAATTCTGTCACTTTCAATTTCTGTAGTGACAGAAAAAAATAAAACGAGTCAGTTTTTTATGAATATTTATTATTGGCAGCCTCTTAAAATATAGTAAACACAGTTTGAACATGAACAGTGCAATGATTTACTTAGAATTATTGCATCAAATATATTATAGTGAAATAAAACTCTACTTATGTTAAAACTGACTTAAAGATTAAATGAAATGTATCATACTTAACATTTGGTACAGTAACTTAGTTTTTATTTAACTTTTAAGAAGCTACAATATACATTTAATCACACAGACAGTTTTATTTCACTTAAATGACTTGATAGAAACACAGGCTGTATGAGACATAAATCAGACGTACCAAAGCCAGCTGAACAGACCAGGTGTAGCTCGAGACACGACCGAGAGCGCCAGTTGCTGATATGGAATATCCGCCAAGTAATATCAGACAAATGTTCTCAAGCATTATTTTTCATAACAATAAACTCAATTCCATCTGGTAGACATAAATACTCAGAGACAAGAATAAACTCTCCATTGCTGTATGTAGACAAGCAGTGTGAATTAGTCTCCTCCACTGATTGGCTAGAAAAGGACACTAAAGTGACAGTGATGAGTGCTAACATCAAATTCTCTGAGAGATAAACTCAGCATGAAAAAACTCATTTAAAATTAAAACAATCGAGACACTCTGAGATTTAATTCTGAGATTCCTCTGAGCTAGAGAAATAATACCACACACTGAGAACCACTGACTTAGATAAAAGCGCCTGCTCGATGATAAAAATTAGTGTAAATCACTGGACAAAGCCTCAACAACATCTCATGTGATCTTCTGAGGTCAAGTAAAAAAATTCATTAGAGATTGCTTCAAAGCTGTGAAACCCGATTTCTGCCGCGGGGTAAAAAATAAATTCACAGACTTTTTATATCACAATTATGACTTTATTTTTTTTTATTCTGCATTTATATCTTGCAATTCTGAGTTAATATCACAAGAAAAGAATTATAACATATAAACTCAGAATTTGCAAAAAAGTCAGAATTGACAGATGTAAACTTAGAATTGTGAGACAAACTCTGAATTATGAGATATAAACTCAGACTTATGAGATATAAACTCAGACTTATGAGATATAATCTCAGACTTATGAGATATAAACTCAGACTTTGAGATATAAACTCAGACTTATGAGATATAAACTCAGACATATTAGATATAAACTCAGACTTATGAGATATAAACTCTGAATTATGAGATATAAACTCAGACTTATGAGATATAAACTCAGACTTATGAGAAATAAACTTTGAAATATGAGATATAAACTCAGACTTATGAGATATAAACTCAGACTTATGAGATATAAACTCAGACTTATGAGATATAAACTCAGACTTATGAGATATAAACTCAGACTTATGAGATATAAACTCAGACTTATGAGATATAAACTCAGACTTATGAGATATAAACTCAGACTTTTGAGATAAACTCAGACTTTTGAGATAAACTCAGACTTTTGAGATATAACTCAGACTTATGAGAAATAACCTTTGAATTATGAGAAATAAACTCTGAATTGTGATATAAACTCAGACTTATGAGAAATAAACTTTGAATTATGAGATATAAACTCAGACTTATGAGAAATAAACAAGATGTAAATGCAGAATTGTGAGGAAAAGTCACAATTAGCTTAATTTGTTTTATGATAAACAGCTTATAGAAAACTTTGAATTGTAGAGTAATAAACTGCTAATTATCAACATAAAACAGCTGTGAATTATAGAAATAAACTCAGACTTATGAAATCACCCAGAATTGTGAATATAGCTGATGAGAATACTTTCCTTCAGGTTAACTTTTGATGATGGAAATAAACCTGTTTCTATATAACTCAGACTGTGAGTTAAACCTGTCTCTCGACCTTGTGTGTCCTGCTTTCATCTGGACTCTCTCAGACTTATGAGAAATTCTTTAATAAACTGATTTTCAGATATTACTCAGACTTATGACATGATCTTCAGAAATCATAATAATATGAAATCTGAAATAAACTCCGCCTGATCTAATCTGTTGGTTGTGTTATTGCTGATGGATTGATGTGTTTGTAATGCTGTCTCTCTCTCTCTCTCTCTTTGTCAGTCTCAGACTTATGTTTGAGTGTCCTTGTTAAACTCATCTGAGAAATATATCAGATTATGAAAATAAACCTGAACACACAACACAACACACACACACAAATAAACACAGACCTCACGGAAATAACACACACACACAACACACACACACACACAAAACACAACCTCACGGTAACACACACACAAAAAACAAACCTCATAAAAAAAAACACAGCACTATAAATACACACACAAAAAAAACACTGTGTGAATAAACTGACTTATCAGATCATCTGTCTGACACACACACACAGACTCAGGTAACACACAAAAAAACAGAATTTGAACACACACACAAAAAAATCCTGACGGGTAGAAAAAACACAGCACTTATGAAAACAAGACTCACGGTAAGACACACACAACACAACACTGAATTATAGAAAAACAAAATGATATAACACAATCAAACAAAAATATGGGATCACACACACACAAACACAGCACTTAGGATAAACACACACACACAACACACAGCACTCACGGGTAAATCACACACACACACAACACACACACTGTGTGTCACACAACTGATTATCAGAATCTGTGACAAAACAGCACTGTAACACACACACACACAGTAATTTGTGGTCACACACACACACACACACTGACTCACAACACACACACTGAATAACACTCACACACACACACACACACACACAGCACACATAAACTCACGGTGATACACACACACACACAGCACTATGAGACACACACACACACACACACAGACCTCACGGTGTACACACACACACACAGCACCTCACGGATATACAGACACACACACACACACAGACACACACACACACACACACACACAGCACTCACGGTAGACACACACAGACACAGCACCTCACGGGTAACACACACACAGACTCAGACACACACACACACACACACACACAGACACAGCACTCACGGGTAACACACACACAGCAATTATGGGTAACACTCAGACATACACACACACACACACACACACACACCTCATCTGTGTACACACACACAGCACCTCATAACACACACACAGACTCAGACATATGCACACACACACACACACACACACACACACACACACACACAGCACCTCACGGGTAACACACACACACACACACACACACACACACACACACACACACAGCACCTCACGGTAACACAGACACACACACACACACACAGCACCTCACGGTAAATAGACTCACACACAGACAGACACACACACACACACACACAAACATTCACACAGACACATATAACACTCAGACAGACACACACACACACACACACACAAACATTCACAGACACACACACTCACACACACACAGCACCACACGGGTAGCACACACACACACACACACAGCACACGGTAACACACACACACAGCACCTCATGCAGACGCACACACACAGCACCTCACGTGTAACACACACAGACTCACATACACAGACAGACACACACACACACACATTCACACAGACACACTCTCACACACATTCAGACACACTCACTCACACACACACTCAGACACACACACACACACACACACAAACATTCACACAGACACACACACTCACACACACACACAGCACCACACGGGTAGCACACACACACACACAGCACCTCACGGGTAACACACACACACACAAGTATGAAGGTGTTGTCTCTCTCTCGCAGCAGTCCTGTCTCTCTCTGCTGGCCGCTGTGTCGAGGGGTTTTCTGACTCGTCGTCTCCTGCGCACTGAACGCGTGTCGAGCCTCATCAGGACCATCAAGGTGAGCTCGTAAAACTACAACAACACTGCAACAAACATCAACCTTTACTGGAAGAACAATATCACAAACATTTTATTCCAACTAGTCGCCAGAGCATCATTTCTCATTTACACTCAGCTTACGATACTGTACTGAAACAGCTCAAAGGAAAACTGAACGCTGTATAGACATATTTAAACCTAAAAATAACAACAACAAAAACCTGCAGCACAAAACCAGTCATAAGCTGCACTTGTAGCAATATCCAACAATACATTGTATGAGTCAAAATTATATTTTCATTTTATGACAAAAATTATTATGATATTAAGATCATGTTCCATGAAGATATTTAGTAAATATATCAAAACGTAATTATTGATTATTAATATGCATTGCTAAGAATTAATTTGAACAACTTTAAAGATGATTTTCTCAATATTTAGATTTTTTTGCATCCTCAGATTCCAGATTTTCAACATATTGTCCAATCATAACAAACCATACATCAATGGAAATATTATTTATTCAGCTTTCAGATGATGCATACATCTCAATTTCGAAAACGTGACTCTTATGACTGGTTTAGTGGCGCTCTCACACACACACACAACACACACAGAGCTCCTCACGGGTAACACACACACACACACACACACAGCACCTCACGGGTAACACACACACACACACACAGAGCTCCTCACGGGTAACACACACACACACACACACACACAGAGCTCCTCACGGGTAACACACACACACACACACACACAGAGCTCCTCACGGGTAACACACACACACACACACACACACACAGAGCTCCTCACGGGTAACACACACACACACACACACACACACACACAGCACCTCACGGGTAACACACACACACAGAGCTCCTCACGGGTAACACACACACACACACACGGGTAACACACACACACAGAGCTCCTCACGGTAACACACACACACACACCACACTAACACACACACACACAGCTCCACACGGTAACACACACACACACACAGAGCCTCACGGGTACACACACACACACACCTACACACACACACACACCTCACGGTAACACACACACACAGCACTCTCACACACACACACACACAGCACCTCACGGTAACACACACACACACCTCACGGTAACACACACACAGAGCTCCTCATGGTACACACACACACACGGGTAACACACACAGAGCTCCTCACGGTAACACACACACACAGCACTCACGGTAACACACACACACACCTCACTATACACACACACCTCAAGGGTAACACACACACACACACACACACAGCACCTCACGGTAACACACACACAGCACCTCACGACACACACACACACAGCACCTCACGGGTAGCACACACACACACACACACACACACACACACACACACACACACACACACACACACACACACACACACACACACACACACACACACACACAGCACCTCAGGGTACACACACACACACACACACACACACATGGGTAACACACACACACACACACACACACAGCACCTCACGGGTAACACACACACACAGCACTCACGTAGCACACACACACACAGCACCTCACGGGTAGCACACACACACACACACACAGCACCTCGTGGGTAACACACACACACACACACACAGCACGGGTAACACACACACACAGCTCCTCGCGGTAACACACACACACCTCACAACACACACACACAGCTCCTCACGGTACACACACACACACAGCCCTCGGTAACACACACACACACACAGCTCTCACGGGTAACACACACACACACTCCTGTTGATGTGTTCTCTCCCTGGTTCTGACGCTCCAGCATCAGCTCCTAGCACACACAGGAGCTCATGCTGCAGGAGCGCGTCACATTGCAGGTCAGAAACACTCTCTCTCTCTCTCGCTCTTCTCTCTTACTTTTTAGCTTTAATGACTGTGCAACATATCACACACAAAGCAATATATTATACAAACACACAGATTAATAAAAAGGGGACACACACACACACACATGTCCCAATTTATCACAAACACACACACACACACAGATTAAAAGAATACAGAGAGCTAGTTGATGGTGAGGAGGGTTCAGCCTTTGTCCCTCATTTGATGGCAGGAGTGCACATACCGCGCTGCCAGGTGGATGCACCTTCTCTCCCAATATATACACAGAGTTTCTCGTGTTGCTGCAGGTTGCTGTGTTTGCTGGAATTCAGGTGACACTCTCTCTCTCTCCTCTCTCTCTCTCGCTCTCTGTAAACACACACTGACCGTCACGTGACGCTGACTCCGGTGACTGTGTGTGTGTGTGTGATCCTCAGCTGCGAGCGGCGCGCTGGGAGCTGCACCAGATCTTCTTCAGCATGAGCTGCTCGGATCGGATGCAGATGATCCGCTGCGACCGAGACCGTCCGCTCCAAACACACGGGGTTAGAAATTATTGATTTGGTGTTCTTTTTTTTTGGATCAGATATTTTATTGTGATTAAATCTTTTTTGGGGGGGTCAGATTCAAAAAAAAAATTTAAATTATTATTGGTTTGATTATTTGTTTTGATCAAATATTTTATTTGATACAATTTTTTTTTAAGGCATATGTTTATATATTTGTATGGTTTTGAGGGATTAAACACAGTGCAGCGTAAAGGATGTAGATGTCAGTATATTACAGAAGGCTGTGATGATTTAAAGCATCATTCATGAGTTTGTGTGTGTTTCAGGATTATAAAGTGAAGGGATCGCTGTCTGCCGCCACCAGAAAGACGTTAGAACGCAAGAAACTCGCGTGAGTCGATCTGCAGAAACACTCTTTATATGTCCACAGGACCGAGGCTGATCTTGAAGCTCATTGGCTGAAATGTTTCATCAGGTTACAGAGGAAGTCAGCTGACAGGAAGAGGTTTTCTCCGTCCAATGAGGAGACCTGGAAGCTAGTGCCAAAGATCTGCCGAGTGTCAAAGAAGATGGCGGCGTTACGCCATGAACACAAACGCTCTTCTGACGTCTCTTTGTATTGTCTTTAAACATTTTGACTATTAATCTAATTTTATTTATATATTTTTATTGATTCAGCACTGCTATTCTTACTGGTTTTGTCTTTGCACACTTGAATAAATTCTGATAATAATTGTTGTATTTTGTCATTTACACAATTTTTTGTTTTTACAAATTTCAATCAAAAATACAAAATCATATTTTCAAGAAAAGTAGGTCAGAGGGTTCATTTATACAGTTGACAGAACTATTAATATGAATACAAAATGATCATTTGAATGATAAAAAAATTGAATCTTGCATAAGTTTCAGTTTTCTTAAATCTGGGGGTGTATAATGTAAGATTTTATATACGTAATATTTTTTTCTCTGCAAGAAAATTAAATAAGATACATTTTTCTTTATTGCAAGAAAAAAATAAATGAGGCAAAAATAAATACCTTTTTAAAATAGCCAAAAAAAATAACATTAGCGAGATGTAAACTGAGAATTTCAAAATAAAAGTCTGAATACTGAAGTTTTGTTTTATTAGTGTAACTTCGGCGTCTCAAATAAACTTTATTATAAGTTTTATTTGAGAAGCCAAAGTGATGCTTACTAATAACAAAAAAATCACAATTATTTTCAAGACTTTTATTTTGTAATCCTTAGTTTACAGCTTGAGAATGTTTTAAAGTAATTTAATGAGGACTAAAAAAAAAATGGTTTAAACAAAAGCAGTTTTGTGGACACATGATTTCAATAATATATTTTTTGGGGGTATTTTTTTTTTTTGAAAATGAGCAAAAAATTGACTTTTAAAAGAAAAATAAGACGACAAACATCCTTTTAAAACATATGTATATTTTCAGTTGTATAACGCGTACATATTCTTCTGATTTAAATAATCTAAATACAATCTGTGAGGTTTGATTGACAGACAGCTTGTGTTCCTGAAGTCCAGAACCGAACCGGAGCAAAGCTACAATAATCAGGAAATAAATATTAATAACTGTGTGAAGTTTTGGCCTTTCATACGAGACGATACGACAAAAACACAGCTGCTCCCTCATCAGCTTCTCAGGTTTAACACACGAGACCGCATCACTTCCTGCCGGAGAAACGCATCACTTCCTGCCGTCAGATCCTGTGACTGTACAGAGCTGATGGATCTGACAGAGACACGTTCGGTCATATTTCACCCCAAAAAATACAGAAAACCAAAAGTAAATTTGTATGAACATTAAAAAGGTGTCTAAATTAATTTATGCAAAAAAAGCCCATTTGCATAAATTATATATATATATAGACTACATGCATATATATATATGTAATATAAAAGTAATAAACATATATATACACACACGCATATACATATACTCACATATAACACACACATATACACACACACTCACATGTGCATATACAGACATATATACTTACATATATACACACATATATACTCATACACATATACAGACATATATACTTACATATATACACACACATATACTCATACACATATACAGACATATATACACACACTCACATGTACACACACAGACATATACACACACACACACACATACACATATACAGACATATACACACACGCTCATACATACACAGACATATACACACACACACACATACACAGACATATACACACACACACACATGTACACACACACATATACAGACATATACACACACACGCTCATACATACACAGACATATACACACACACACACACACACACACATACACACATATATACACATATTTTTTGCATTACTTTTATAGGACAAACATGTCATGCTAAAAAAATTATATGCAAAAATAAATTATTTTTCGGATACATATTTTTGTTGTTGCATGAACAGAATTATGAAATGCATGTGTTCAGTTTTGAGCATTATAACAAATACGCCCAATGATGTGAGCTTAACTCTTAAATTCACAATTGTTTCATGTCTACAATGGAGTGAAATATGACTGTTCTTCATATGCATCAAACAAAAACGATATTTGTCACGATGGTCGTCATAGCGACGTGACATCAGCAGGAAGGGGCGTGTCTGGCTTTCCTGGAAACCTTCAGTTCCAAAAACCAGTACAAAAATTAAATATGCAAATCCCAGAATGCCAATCATGATTGAGTGTATTCGGTTCAGAAGATGCTCTTAAATCTCTTCTGTTATGTACAGCAGGTGTCGCACGCTCGCTCACACACACCTGAGCACACGGAGGAGGCTGCAAGGCATTATGGGATGTCCGGTGAGTCTCGTGTCCGTGTGTGATGCGGGGTCATGTGACATTGACCTCCATCATGTGATGGTCAGCGGCGGGCAGCACTAGCACCTGCTGGCCCTGTGTGTCGTTGAACACCTGCCCCGGACCGAAGGCCTGGCGTTTGGGCATCGGGCCCCGCGGCTGCGCAGACTCTCCGCTGCCCAGAGACTGGACACTGCCTCGGCTGCGCAGACTGGCCGTCTCCGCCTGGTCCTCCAGAGCCTTGTCCAGCAGAGACAGACTGTCGTTCTCCAGACACGAGTCTGCGGAGCACAGAGTCACGACTCATGAATCAGAGCTGAACGAAACAACTGATTCACATGAAGAAATTATGACTTATTATTAATAATAAAATTTATTAAAATATCGTTTTTATGATATTCAAGAGTTTTTTCATTCATCTTATAATTTAACCAGTAAGCTTCTGTTGTGCAAGAAGATTATTTTTAAAATATACAAAACAAATAATGAAATTAGTGCTGTCAAATGATTAATCGCATCCAAAAGAAAAGTTTTTGTAATATATGTGTGTGTACTGTGTATAATTATTATGTATATATATATATATATATATAATACATGTATATATTTCAGAAAATATGTTATGTTTATATATTAAATATATTTATATATAATACAGATGATATGAATATAAATGTATACATGTAAATATTTTCTAAATATAAACTGTATGTGTGTGTATTTATTAATACATAAATATACACAGAACAGTATGGAAGAGGATTAGGGCCAAGCTATAAGAAAATTAAACCATCTCCAGATTAAAGTCGTTAACTTTTGAGGAAAAAGTCGAGATAAAATGTTGAGAATAAACTCATTAAATTACGAGAAAAAAGTCAGTAAATTATGGGAAAAAGTCATACAATTTTAAGAAAAAAACTAAACTTTCAAGAAAAATGTATAAATTAAATGCTGAGAATAAATTAATTAAATAATGAGAAAACATTTGTTAAATTTCGAGGAAAAAGTCAAGAAAAACACTCGTGTCATGTTAATTTGATCTGTTTTTAACGCCTTT
>CM050431.1:24674539-24724539 GCA_027564155.1 Gymnocypris eckloni scoliostomus
TACCTCCTCAAAATATCTGCTTTTATGTTCAACAAAAGTGAGAAATTCATCTTCAAACTAAGAAAAAATGTTCCTGTTTGCTAGAAAGTTCTTTGAGGAACTCAATATGTTCGTTTTTGTCAGTGTATGTGTGTTTAGAAGCGAACGAGAAAGATCCCAGTGAGAAGCGGCCAGGTTAAGAAGTGCATGAGAAAGTCATCCGCTCTGGAGCAGCACGCAGCCCGACACTGAAAAAGTGTGGCACCCCTCTGTGCCATTCGCCCAGATGTGAAAACAAATGTTATCACCTAAAGACTAATAGATGCGAGGGGCTTCACGGAAACTCCACAGCCGCGCCACAGCCCTGGGGGATAGAGCTCAGAGAAGCTGGTAAACGCGCCTCTTGAACTCTCCAGAGCGATCCTCTTTGTTCTTCCCGTTGCGGAGGAACAATGGAGCTGTCAGCATGATCGAATAATCCTGCCCGCTCCTCCGGTGACGGGGCCCGGACGTCAGAGCCTCTACAGAACGGGTCGTGAACGGGTGGGTGTTTGTGCTGACATGAAAAATGCGACGGCTGGAAATAACAGTGGTAATGTGGATAATTGAGGGCGGGCACAGATGAATGAGGCTGCGGGTAACGTGTCGTTTTAATGACAGGGACCGAGGCTGGTTTGCACCGCTGTCTCATTTCGGTCGGGAGTGTTTACGGAGCCACAAACGTTTGGGTTTAAGTTGTGTATTTTTCATGCTTCCAATTACCCTAGTTTGTGTCTTTCCCCTGTTTTATTTTGCATCTCCTCCTCCTCCAAAGCTGTGATTAAAGCCCAAAGTCGCGTGATTAGGATTCATACGGTGGTCCGTGACTTCAGCGCGGAGAATTCCTGCAGCAGCTCCGTCATGTTCCGCTGACCCACTTCACTCCTTCTCTTTGTCCCTGACCTCTTCCCATCGGCCCCTGTTATAATTCACCCGCTGCATTAGTAATGGTGCATTAACTGCAGCCGGGCGCTGAATGCAGCCTCCTCGCAGCGTTTACAGGCCACCTTCACCTTCATTTGTTTCATGCTAAGTATACTACAAATCTACAAAGTATACTACACAGTAGTGTAGGCCACAGTTCCTGTGGCTCAAGGACCGTTGGCTAAACGTCTGATGCATATGGCACACTTATCTGGAA
Organism: Gymnocypris eckloni scoliostomus; assembly: GCA_027564155.1. Classification (NCBI taxonomy): domain Eukaryota; kingdom Metazoa; phylum Chordata; class Actinopteri; order Cypriniformes; family Cyprinidae; genus Gymnocypris; species Gymnocypris eckloni. The sequence goes on from CM050431.1 coordinate 24,675,699, forward strand.
ACACTTCAGTAGTGTCAAAGTCATCATCGGATTGGTTGAATTATACAGGATTTCCGGGAGACGTTTGTGTCGCGTTTTTTAACGTTCCGCCTGGAAACAAAGACCCTCTCGTGAAAGAAGAAAGCCGTCGTGTTTTCAAATGTGACGGACGAACACTTTTCAGGTTCAACTAAACGCTGGATTTTCAAAAGTATGATAAATATTTAAAGTTCGTGTTGTTATTGTGGCAACATTTCCACCCCTCGAAACGTGATGCTGAACAAAACGAACTGTGATTGGTTGTTTGACATGTCAGTCAAACGGCCTCATGGGCGGGGCTTGACCAATGAATGCGGCCATCTATCTAGTCATCAGTCTGAAGGTCTGGCTACGCGAGACTAGCTAATTTGAAACAACTAATTTTGCAATTAATGCACTTTAATTGTGCAGAAGTAGTGCTGAAGTACAATTAAAGATATATTTAGTATATTTTATTGTGCTAAAGTTGAACTATTGCAAGTATACTTCAGGTAGACTTTAAAAGTCTGATATAATTCAAAGATCAGACATTCCTCATCAAAGTGACATTAAAACACATTTTAGACTTAATATTAAGATAAGTGCATTGTGCACAAGTAATATGCCAAGTAAAGTTTAATTATAATTTTGATATCAGTAAATGTCGAGTTATCTCTCAGTAAATATGTTAATAGATTTATACTATACTTAGTATGAAATAAATGCATTTTAAATATATTAGTTCATCTCATATTTACAGACAGATAACTCGACACTTACTGATATAAAATTATAATTGACTTTACTGTACTATATTTCAGATATATTTTGCATATTTATATTTCACCTTTGGTGGAATGAAAAGGTTGCATAGATGGTAAAGGTCCGTTGTGGAAGCATTGATGTCAATAAAGAGCCTTTATTTTTAAGAGTTTAAAGGTCGGGCCAGAGCTTTGTTGCTCCAGTTGCGTGTTTTAGACTGCTGTTGTGCTTTCGACAGCTGTGTGGCATTACTGTTGTGCATGTCAGGTGTGTTTTATGGTGTGTTTCATCAATTAAAGGCAACCTGAAGCATTTTCCATGACAAATACTATAAAGGCAGCACATGACTAGTCACGCAGCTGATTTGATTGTGCTAAAAACATGCCGAATACGCAGACTGTACAAGCAAAGATCGCTTAGAATCGCATCTGATTTACTGAATTTAAGCACTAGCACTTATATCTCAGTGTTTCAGTGTCTCCTTTGGTAAATTTGGGATTCTGCAGACAAACTTAAAGGTAAACAGAACAAAACAGGCTGGGTTTAATCAAACAAACTAATCTTGAGGGTGGCATAAAGTGGTAGATGACCTGAAAATGAAAACTTTGTGTTGCTTTTTTCTTCTGTAGATCACAAAATGAGATGTTTAGCAGAATGCACAGGCTGTAAAAACACCATAAAAGTGGGAGAACATTTGTTTTTTTTTAATGAAGATTTTGTCATTATTGACTGAAAAAATCTTGGTCAATCAAGGTTAATATATATATATATATTTTTTTTATTCAGTGCGCTTTTCTTTTAAGTTTCCATCTTGTGTTCAACACAAAAGAAGATATTTTGAAGAATGTTGCTGGTTGCCAAACAGTCGGTGGTAGCCATTGACTTCCACAGTATTTCCCCCCCTATGGATACCTTCAACTATCTTGTTACCAGCATTCCTAAAAATATCTTTGATCTTTTATGAAAGAAATTCATACAGGTTTGGAACAACATAAGGGTGAGTAAATGATGACAAAATGCTCATTCTGAGGTGAACCAGCCCTTTTAGCTCCAAAACGGATTAAAAACACCATAAAAGTACCATAAAATTGAAAAAGAAAAGATTTTGACATTATTGACTGAAAAGTCATCCCTTCCGACAACATTCTGCAAACCGTCTCCATTTGTGTTCTGTTGAAGGTTTGTAACAACACTAAGGTGAATAAACGACTTCAGGTTTGTATTTTTGGTGCGCTATCCCTTTAAGTTTTACATTATGTAAATGTGAAGTGAAAGAGAGAGAGACAGGAAAAGCAGCGGGTCATTTCCTGTCCTTTGGGATGCTCTCGTCTGCCATTCTGAAGGGTATGAACAAATTGACAGAGAAGCAGAGAGAGCGAGAGTGTGAGAGACTGCTGACTCACACTGAGTGAATGAATCCTCTGGAGGAGCTGCTGAGAACCCCAGGTGTGGATAATGACCCGTGACCCCTGACCTCCCCGGGTCACCCCTCACCCTCCCACTGCTGCCGCCCTAAAGAATGTTAATACAGTCCAGAGATCAGCTGAGGATTCCTGCTAAGTCAAGCATTATTAGCACTAGTGCTCATTGTTAGTGTTAGTTTGCACATAGTCAGAACACATTAGCAACCAGAGCTGGGTAGATTACTTACGAACTGTAGTCCATTACTGATTACAGATTACATGATGAAAACTCTCATTTTTAGATTACCTTTTTTATCTATTTTGTTTCAAACTTACCATTAGTCGTACCATATTGATATAAAAAAGCAGATATGGGACCCTGGAGCACAAAAGCAGTCATGAGCAGCACATGTAAATTTGTAGCAATAGCTAAAAATATATTGAATTCATAATTATCAAAAATTATGAGACAAAATTATCTTTTTTTATGCCAAAAATCATTAGAATATTAAGTAAAGATCATGTTCCATGAAGATATTTTGTACATTTCCTACCCGTAAATATATCTAAACTTTTCATTTTCATTTTTCAAATCACATTTTTGTGATTATTAGTAATATGCATTGCTAAGGACTTAATTTGGATGATTTTCTCAATATATATTTTTTTTGCACCCTCAGATTCCAGATTTTCAAATAGTTGTATCTCAGCCAAATATTGTCCTATCATAACAAACCATACATTAATGGAAAGATTATTATTCAGCTTTCAGATGATGTATACATCTCAATTTAAAAAAATTGACCCTTATGACTGGTTTTGTGCTCCAGGGTCACATATATAAAAAAATGTTGATATCAACATCATTAAATGCATTAAACCATTCATCAGCAGTGTTTAGTAACTTGTTTGTTTCATGCATGGTCTGATTGCTCAAAGGGTGGGTTTTTTCTTGCAGATTCAGAAACATGGTTTGCACATTTATTTACATGACAATTCTATGTTGTGAATATAGTCAAAGCTAAATTGTATGACATAGAGTAGGATTTTAAGTAAGGATAATCTAAAAAAGAAGAATAAACGGGAATCAATAAATTATGAATCAACTACTGGCATTGTGTGAATAATATGTAATCAATAAAAAGTAACTGTAATCTGATTATGAGCATTAAAAATGTAATCTGATTATTAATCCAAATAACATGTAATCAGTTACTGCTGCAGCTCTGTTAGAAACAGAGCTTTTTATTTCTTTTTTTATAGAAAATACAGAAACCTAGAGAACAGGAAAGCTTTTAAATCTGCTTTGATTTTGACCCGTTTCTTTTTTATCCGTTTATTTTCGCAGGGCATGAAAAGATTGAAGGAGCTCCGGGAGCGAAAGACTAATTACAAAGGAAAGCTAGTTAAGACTTTACCACTGCAAACAGCTCATGCATATGGCAAAGAAACCATCAAATGTGGTTTCCCGTTATCATAACCGCTAATGAAGCTCTGCTGGCCTTTAACGGGACGTCCCGAGCCAACGGAGGCTTTATTACAGCAAAGTGCTGATTCTGATTCTCTTCGGGCTCAAATAAAACGATCCAGCCAAAGGAGTTATGATGAAACGAAATGCCAGCCAACATATTAGGCAGACTGTAAAGCGCTGAGGCAACAGCTTTTAGTCAAAAACTCTCTCATTAGTTCGAGGTTTGATTTCAAAGGCCTGACCTCTGATTTCACGTCGCTCTGGCACCTTCGTTTTGGACTCGTTTCGGTGCCAGTAAAGCGTCGGGGACGCGGTCGGATCAGTGTCGGTTCAGTAGGGAGATGCTCCGGTTGGCACGGCCCAGCATGAGGCAACGATGCCAGGCCGAGGAATATTCTCTCCCTGCGCTGTCAGCCCCCGTTTGCGTCCCGGGTGGTTTTTTCCTTCACAACGTCCATCATCTGTACGAGTTCAAAGAGCGTCTAGCTGCAGGTCTTTGTCAGAAGCCCAGTTGGATATCTTTTATGTTGGGGATGTAGGATTTCTTAGGATACTTTGATTATTTATTTATTCCTCCACTCTTGTGTGATAGTGCCAATATTTTACACGAAACTGCTCAGCGCGCTCTGAAATTCATGTTACTTTATTGTAGCGCTGTTGCCTTTGAAATCTCTTTTTTGAAAGTCTTGGCTTTTTCTCAACTCTCTCTCTCTCTGTTTCTCTCTCTTGCAGGCCCTCATCACATCTTCCCGACTTTCCATTCTCCGATCCCCATCGACGTGCGTCACCACGAGGGCAGATACCACTACGAACCCCATGTGCTCCACGCTCTGCACGGGTGAGCCTGCAGCCCTGTCCGTTTCTGGCTCTGGTTCTCAGTGTTTGTGAATATAAATAATCTCTGCGCTCGCAAATATAGCATCTGCTTTGTTTATCCCTGCGGTCAGAATGCACGCAGACATGCAACATTCAAATGCGGAGTAATCAGGTGATCCTCAAATGCTTTTGATGCTTCATGAAAAGCATACGACTGAAATGGACGTCCAGATTTATAACGAAAACTAAGCTACGTTATTCGGTTCTTGGTTTAACCGTTTAGAGAACATATAAACTCTTGCCTTGTTTCTGTGCCAGATGCAAAACTCAAGGCCCGGTAAATCTCAAATCCAGGAAAGAGATTAGTGCAGTTCTCGGATCAAACATCTGGAGAAGAGAATATAAACTTTTCTTCTCTCATCTTCATCTCGTTTAATTCCTTCAATTACCTTTAAGGCATTGAGCAGATACTCTTTCCAGTGCAACTTACTTACCTAAGGTTTTATGTGTCTTAATGTTTGGTGTGTGCTTCAGAAAGTTATCTTAGAGAAAAGCTGAATACTATTATTATGCAGTTATATTGATTACAGTTTGCTCAGGACACTGTTTAAAAATTAGCATATTAATAGAACCTTGGGAGAATCTGAAGAGAAATGTTTGAGCTCATGTTGAGATCTCTGACTTATAAATAGACTTTGGTAGAAAATGCTGTGCTCATTTGAGAATCTCATGAGCAATTATTGAGATCTCTTCTGAAACTAGTGGAGACGTGAGATGACAAAGAAGAAATTTGAGAATCAGGACGCTTTATAGATTTGTTTTGTTAAAGTTTCAATTTTGTCTCAGTTGTTTCTCCACAAAATTCCTTACAGAGACAACAATTGATGGAAATTATGCGTTCAATCCTAAAAAATTAGCTTGTTGATAAAAGCTCAGATAATTTGATCTCGGGAAAATGTGATGATACATGTTTGAGCTCATTTTGAGATCTTTGACTTTTAAACAAACTTTGGTAGAAAATGCTGAGCATATTGGAGAATTTGATGAGAACTGATTGAGTTCATGTTGAGATCTCTGAATTTAATGCAGACTCTGGTGTCTTGAAAAACCTGAGCACATTGTTGAGATCTCTTCTGAAACTCTAGAAGAGGCGCATGTGAGATTCGTGGGTAGAAACGTGAGAATCAGGACACTCCGTTGAGACCAAATTGACAAATTACATGCAAAAACCTATGAAATTAGCATGTACACAGCCGATTAGATCATTTGTTCTTCTGGGAATTTAATGAGAAATGATTGAGTTCATATTGAGATCTCTGACTTTTGATTGCAGACCTTGGTAGAAAACACGAGCACTTTTGAGAATTTAATGAGAAATGATTGAGTTCATGTTGAGATCTCTGACTTTTGATTGCAGACTTTGGTAGAAAACACTGAGCACTTTTGAGAATTTAATGAGAAATGATTGAGTTCATATTGAGATCTCTGACTTTTGATTGCAGACCTTGGTAGAAAACACTGAGCACTTTTGAGAATTTGATGAGAAATGATTGAGTTCATGTTGAGATCTCTGACTTTTGATTGCAGACTTTGGTAGAAAACACCGAGCACTTTTGAGAATTTAATGAGAAATGATTGAGTTCATGTTGAGATCTCTGACTTTTGATTGCAGACTTTGGTAGAAAACACGAGCACTTTTGAGAATTTAATGAGAAATGATTGAGTTCATATTGAGATCTCTGACTTTTGATTGCAGACTTTGATAGAAAACACCGAGCACTTTTGAGAATTTAATGAGAAATGATTGAGTTCATGTTGAGATATCTGACTTTTGATTGCAGACTTTGATAGAAAACACGAGCACTTTTGAGAATTTAATGAGAAATGATTGAGTTCATGTTGAGATCTCTGACTTTTGATTGCAGACTTTGATAGAAAACACCGAGCACTTTTGAGAATTTAATGAGAAATGATTGAGTTCATGTTGAGATCTCTGACTTTTGATTGCAGACAGAAAACACTGAGCACTTTTGAGAATTTTATGAGAAATGATTGAGTTCATGTTGAGATCTCTGGCTTTTGATTGCAGACTTTGATAGAAAACACTGAGCACTTTTGAGAATTTAATGAGAAATGATTGAGTTCATGTTGAGATCTCTGACTTTTGATTGCAGACTTTGGTAGAAAACACTGAGCACTTTTGAGAATTTTATAAGAAATGATTGAGTTCATATTGAGATCTCTGACTTTTGATTGCAGACTTTGGTAGAAAACACGAGCACTTTTGAGAATTTAATGAGAAATGATTGAGTTCATGTTGAGATCTCTGGCTTTTGATTGCAGACTTTGGTAGAAAACACGAGCACTTTTGAGAATTTGGTGAGAAATGATTGAGTTCATATTGAGATCTCTGACTTTTGATTGCAGACTTTGCTGGAAAAAGCTGAGCATATTGCTGAGATCTCTTCTGAAACTCTATAGGAGAAAGATTTGAGAATGAGGCGACTTGTGCATTTGATCTCATTGCTGTCTATAGAAACAGTTGAGATATTCCAGAGATTTTTCTTTCCTAAAGGTTTAGCCGTCCAGCCCGAGGGTCTTCGGTTCTCCGAGCATCCTCCGGTTCAGGTGTGTCGGTAATGTAGGTTAACCTCCAGAGCTCGCGCGTCCCGTGAATTTTCCAGCGGCGGCATTGTAGAAACAGATCATAAAGTGGGCGCGCTAGTTTTGAAGTTACACTTTGTTGTTTTTCCTTAAATACAACACCACAGAGCTTTTTTCCCCTCTCGTCTTTTTGAAGCGGGGCTCGAAGGAAGGTTTATCTTAAAAGAGCAGAATAAATCGATAGAATTCTCGAAGTAGCGTTGTTACATTTAAATTCACAGATTTTGATGGTGATACATTCGGTCGGCCCGCTAGCAGCTAGCCTATTCATCACACATAGAGCCGCGTTGGGGGGAGACTAGCTGTCTCAACTCTCGCTCGCCTTGATTAATGTGATTTGATCTTGACAGTGGACCCCTAATTCATCAAGACCTTGATCTAGCTGTCTTTTCCTCTGCCTGAGCCAAAATCATCTAATTACAGGGACATTGTGCAGCAAATTAAGCGCGGTGTCGCCCGTGGCAAGCCGGGACACTTTGTTACAGTCGCCGGGCGGCATGTCAAGGGTCTCCAAGCTGATTGTCTAACATGACATCTCCATACAGTTCGTTTTATCATTGTTTGCATATAAAATAATGAGGGTGCTGGTTATTTTGTCAGAGCTGTCAGCCGAGCGGCCGTAGGAAGCTTCCCCTATGGATATCTTGCTTTCGTTCTTCATTTTTTTCCCTGCGTTTGACAAAGCGAGGGGGAGAAAAGGTAGGGTTTTTTCTGGAGCTGGCTCAAATGACAACGGACGTGCGATTCATCTGCGTAGCATACAGGAGCGCCGAGGGAATTCTCCCGGGCGGAGAGAAGACTCTACCCAGTGAACTTCCCACTTGTCAGCGTCGCTTCTCGTCCAAGAGCGTGTCAGAACACTTCCGGCGAGACGTCAGGACGCTTGCACTGCTCCGACGCTGCGGGAGAAAGTGTCTTCGGTTTGAGAAAATACTTTGCATCTGTGGTTTAGTGTAATGTGGTTTGTCCTTAAGTTTCACGAAACATGTTTGCTGTAATGTACTTACAATGGAAGTTCAGCTGGAAAGTGTGCAGCTCTGTCAAAATGGTGTTAAATACTGTTGAAACTCAGAAATTTAGTTTATTCCTTTTATTTACAAACCAAGGGGTGAGTTAAAACTACTTCCTGCCGTAATCGACTGAAAGCCTGTAGACATACATTTGGACTAATATATATATATATATATATTTACCATATAATAATAATAATAATACATTTTTAGAATGTTGTTGTTTTTTGTAATTGACTGTAAGCTTGTAAGTTTGTCAAATTAAAGTTGGACTAAGATTTATATATTAATAATATGGTAAATGTAATTATATATATATATAAATATATATTACATAATGATATATTATTGATACATTACATTTACCATATAATATTGTTATTAATAATACTAATAAGAAGAAGTATATATTTTAGAATGTTATTGTTTTTTGTAATCTTTTGCTTATAAAATTAAAAGTAGGTCTATGATTTATATATTAATAATATGGTAAATGTAATAATATATATTACATAATGATACATATCACTGATATATTACATTTACCATATAATATTATTAATAATATTTTATATTTTAGAATATTGGGTTCTGTTAAATTTTTGCTAATCCGCTCTAAGCTTGTAGACTTAAAGTTGGAATATAATTTTAGATATTAGTTTTTTAATCGGGAGAGAGACTGATCCTTTAAAGAAGATTCAAAGCTGTAAGACATGTAGTAGTAAATAAACATGGTATTCTTGAGCACACCTGGACATTCAGCTCTGATTCTGTCTGATTTCTGATTTTCTCGTGTCTAAGCATCGTAAACAGTGGTTGAGTAGTTTAGGTGTCAGTCAGCTGGTGTGAGACTGAAATCAGGCGTCAGGTTTTCTCTGTCGAGGTGTGACGTGAAGCATCAGTCTTCTGGAGCAGTGCTAGTATGTAGGTCGCTGTCCTCTGCTTGTGTTTGTATGTGAGGAAGTATTGTTTGTTCTGTGAGAGTTTGGGGACTGTGTGTGTGTGTGTGTGTGTGTGTGTGTGTGTGTGTGTGTGTGTGTGTGCGCACGCTGTGGCTCTATGGCAGAAGTGTGATTTATCTAAATCCTAGTATCAGCCCCCAGGTAGAGACGAGTTCCTGTCATAGACCAATTCATCACTGGCACCGCACACACAAACACACACACAGATACAGCCACTAGTTCATCAGTGTACAGTAGTTTTCAGATGGTTACATACTGTACAAACTCGTGGACATATACATTGAAATGTATATATTCCTTTTTTTATATGCAGTATATATATGTGTGTGTGTGTGTGGGGGGGCATGTTTATGTGGTTTATGAGGACACAAATTTGTATAATGACATGGGTATGACATAGGTATTACAAGGAGAAGGTGATTTATGAGGACATTTTCAGTGTCCCCATAATTTACGCTTATAAATCATACAGAGTGAGTTTTTGAGGGAAAATATAAATGCACCGTCTCCAGTGAGGGCTAAGTTTAGGTGTAGGGTAGGTGTAGGGCAATAGCACATACAGCTTGTACAGTATAAAAACCATTACGCCTATGGAGAGTCCCTGTAAACCATAAAAACCAACATGTGTGTGTGTGTGTGTGTGTGTGTGTGTGTGTGTGTGTGTGTGTGTGTGTGTGCGTGCGTGTGTGTGTGTGTGTGTGTGTGTGTGTGTGCGTGTGCGTGTGTGCGTGTGCGTGTGTGTGCGTGCGTGTGCGTGTGCGTGTGCGTGTGTGTGTGTGTGTGTGTTAAAATAAGGTTCATTTTTATGAAATAATATTTAAGACATGCAGTTGTTAATTGTTATAAATAAATGTTTATCTGTTCTAACACTTATATATGCTGAAACTAGGGGTGCTCCGATCAGGATTTTGAGGCCGATCACAGAAAGCATCATCTGCCGATCTTTTTAAAGCCTTCTTTTTATTATATAGAATTATTTATAGTGATACTCCAATCAGGATTTATTCAGGGCCTGAATTTCATTTTTGAGAATGAATTCCCTTCTTCGGTGACTCTTGTGAGAGGGATTTGTTTTATTTGAGGGGTGGAGGGAGGTTTTTTTACATTTTTCAAAAATGTTTTTTGCTGAATGAGAATCTAGATGAGAGACACCAGACCCAACAATGCAGATGAGCTGAAGACCGCTATCAAAGCAACCTGTGCTTCATTACACCTGAGCAGTGCCACAGACTGATTGTCTCCATGCCACGCCGCATTGATGCAGTAACTCATGCAAAAGGAGGCCCATGTAATATTCTAGTTTTCCGAGACACTGAATTTTGGGTTTCCGTTATCTGTAAGCCATAATCATCAAAATATCAAGAAATAAAGGCTTGAAATATTTCACTCTATGTGTAATGAATCTATATAATATATGGCTTTCACTTTCTGAAATGAGTGACAAAAATATTGACCTTTTAATGATATTCCAATTTTTTTAGATGTACATGTATCTATGCATATTTTATCTGTCTGTCTGTATAGTGCTTATTTTCAATTTAATTTTTTATTTAATATTAACTTAAGTTATTTAAATGTTGTATGTATATTTTTCTTATTACCATACATTTATCACATATACCATATAATGAAAATACTAATTAATTAATTAACTAATTAATTAAATACATTTTACATTTTTTTTATTAAATACTCCATTTGCTACGTAAAAAGGGGGGAGGGGGTTAAAATATTTAATGTTACGTAAATGTTTTGTTGTTTTTATGTACTTTAGTAGTATATGAAGAGCACAAAAACAGACGGAATTGAGTCAGCACATAGTCACACAGTAAGAGTATACAGCTGTCAAATAAATGCAGAGCAGCTCCGATCATTTCATCACGTGACTTTACAGTCTTTGGTGTCGTGGAGCAGGTTCTGAGACACGGTTGAGATCTCTAGCGGAGACACCGTGAGATTTCTGTGCTCTGTTTCTCAGGAATGAAAGCGTTTGAGATGTTGGAGAGTGCATGTGTATGTGAAGCTCTGGGGTCCCGCGGCGTGTGTGAATGCATGTCTCCATCACTAAAGCGCTCAGTAATGCCAGCGCGAGGGCACCTGACAGCCTGGCACGCTCTGGAAACAGGTGCTCTGCCCATCTGCTGCTCCACACAAACAATAGCCTTGTGACGGGACTCAAACACACTCATGTGATGCTTTTATTACTCAGGACAATATTATGGCAGATTAGTAGAGGGAACGGGTGTGTATTTATGTGCTGTGATTATGCTTTCTCGCTGTTGTGGCAGGAAGATAACAGGTATTTGCTATGGTCTTTATGCAAAGGTGCTAATCAAATCACAGCCAAAAAAGTGAATGTGTCACACCATAAATATTAGAATGACTGTCCAAAATCACTCCCTGTTGCTTATTTAGTGCACATTTTATTTAGTGTTCTAGTGTTAGAAATCTGAGGTTTCAATTAAAATAAAAAATAAAAATGTTTAAACAAATATTTCTCAAATGCATAACAAAAATTTGTATGATTATTTATCAGTTTTTTTTTTTTTTAATTGATAAAAAAATTAAATAATTTAATCCTTTTAAAACATTACATTAAAACATAAAATAAAATATGCATCATGTTTTTGTTTTTGTGAAAATTTTAGATTTTAATACATTGTTATTTTAATTATTAAAATAAAGTATTTTTAAGATAATAAAACGGTAATAATACATTTTTTTTTTTTTTTTCATTTAAATGTCTTAATTAAAAGTAATATTTAAAAATAAAAAATGTGCTTCGGATTTTTCATTATAATTATTAATATAGTTCATTATTATAGATTATAGATAGTATATATTATATCACAGACGTTTCAAGAGACCTCCTGCAAAGCTACAGTAGTGTTAAATATATACCGTATACAGTGGTGGTACTGTTAAAAGTTTTAGGCACTTGTGTAAAAATGCTGTAAAATGAGGATGCTGTCAAAAATAGATGTTCTTTATCAATTAACTTCTATTAACTAAATGAAATCAACATTTGTTGTGAGCATCTCTGTGTTTAGAGCAGCTTTTGCCCTCGGTGCACTTGAGCAGAGTTTCTCAGGAGCTTTGCAGGAGGTCTCTTGAAGCGTCTCGAGACACAGTTCTTCTGGATTTAGTCTCAGTTTGTTCTGTTTCTTCATGTCATTCCTGACAGACCGATGATGATCAGATCACAAAAATATCACTGGATTATTACAATTAATGGCAAAATGAATGTTTGGAAATGTACATACAGTAATACATATAAATGTAAATGTATTTAGAATATTTTTTTTTAAAGTTTAATATTTTTCATTATATAATTTTTTTCATAATTACAAACAATTACAATAAATTAACTTCTATGTAAGCCCCGTTTGCTCCTGTCTAAATACTTACATTTGTGACCCAATTCACTCGCTCCTCATGTGTGACCCTGGACCAACAATTCAGTCATAAGTTTATAAATAATCTTTCCATTGATGTATGGTTTGTTATGATCGGACAATATTTGAAAATCTGGAATCTGAGGGTGCAAAAAAATTATCTTTAAAAAATCATCTTTAAAGTTGTGCAAATGAAGTTCTTAGCAATGCATATTACTAATCAAAAATGAATTTTTGACATATTTACGGTAGAACATTTACTAAATATCTTCATGGAACATGATCTTTAATATCATAATGATTTTTGGCATAAAAGAAAAATGTATAATTTTGAGCCATACAATGTATTGTTGGCTATTGCTACAAATATCCCCGTGCTGATTATGACTGCTTGTGTGCTCCAGGGACACATCTAGTGAGCACTACAGTATGTGTATGAGGTGGATGAGTGATTTGAGTTGAAGCTCTATGAGTGGTCCTTCAGATCGTTTGGAGCCTCAGGACTCAGAGATTTACTGATTGTCCATCAGCGCCGTTGCCCCGCTACATTCTGGGAGCCTGAAGCCCGGCTCTCTGCAGGAGGGTGAAGGTGTGAAAGAGAGGCCCCACAATCCCCTGGTGCAGAGCAGGCCATGTTTCAGCGCCCGTCTTTGTTGTTCTTGCTATGAAAATGAGAATCACTCCACAGGCTAAGCGTGTTAAATCTGAATATGACATTACTTATTTAAGTGCCGCCCATGCTGCGTGTCTTTTGTTTGAAACCCAGATGTTTTACATACAGTGCATGTGAGAGAGGCCAGTATTAAGTATGCATGTGTCTGATATACATACATGCTCGCTGTTTGCAGTTTACAGCTTTATTTTGAGAAGATGGAGATGTTTTATTATGGTCAGAGTTTTTAAATAAGAAGACTTTACTCTAGTTGAACTGCTTCGTTTGTTCTGTTGCATCATAGAGAATCATTAATAATTGTTCATCAGGTATTGGCTGTGGAGGAATTGTATAAAGTTTAATGATCGTAGATGAGGTAAAAAATTAAAATGCAATTGCACTGGAAAGAGAAATATGTCTGTTATTTCTCCTGGATACCAGATTTTGTCAACTGACTAGAACTATACTAACTATAACTATACTGACTAGAACTATACTGATTATAACTATTACTGACTAGAACTATACTGACTAGAACTATACTGACTAGAACTAAACTGACTAGAACTATACTGACTAGAAAGATACTGACTAGAACTATACTGAATATAACTATTACTGACTAGAACTATACTGACTAGAACTATACTGACCAGAACTATACTGACCAGATCTAAACTGACCAGAACTATAATGACTATAACTATACTGATTATAACTATTACTAACTAGAACTATACTGACTAGAACTATATTGATTATAACTATTACTGACTAGAACTATACTGACTAGAACTATACTGATTATAACTATTACTGACTAGAACTATACTGATTATAACTATTACTGACTAGAACTATACTGACTAGAACTATACTGATTATAACTATTACTGACTAGAACTATACTGACTAGAACTATACTGACTAGAACTATACTGATTATAACGATTACTGACTAGAACTATACTGATTATAACTATTACTGACTAGAACTATACTGACCTATACTGACTAGAACTATACTGACTAGAACTATACTGACCTATACTGACTAGAACTATACTGACTAGAACTATACTGATTATAACGATTACTGACTAGAACTATACTGATTATAACTATTACTGACTAGAACTATACTGACCTATACTGACTAGAACTATACTGATTATAACGATTACTGACTAGAACTATAATGATTATAACTATTACTGACTAGAACTATACTGACCTATACTGACTAGAACTATACTGACTAGAACTATACTGATTATAACTATTACTGACTAGAACTATACTGATTATAACTATTACTGACTAGAACTATACTGACTAGAACTATACTGATTATAACTATACTGATTATAACTATTACTGACTAGAACTATACTGATTATAACTATTACTGACTAGAACTATACTGATTATAACTATTACTGACTAGAACTATACTGACCTATACTGACTTGAACTATAGTGATTATAACTATTACTGTCTAGAACTATACTGATTATAACTATTACTGACTAAAACTAAAATGACTAGAACTATACTGATTATAACTATTACTGACTAGAACTATACTGATTATAACTATTACTGACTAGAACTATACTGACTAGAACTATACTAATTATAACTATTACTGACTAGAACTATACTGACTAGAACTATACTGACTAGAACTATACTGATTATAACTATTACTGACTAGAACTATACTGACTAGAACTATACTGACTAGAACTATACTGATTATAACGATTACTGACTAGAACTATACTGATTATAACTATTACTGACTAGAACTATACTGACTAGAACTATACTGATTATAACGATTACTGACTAGAACTATAATGATTATAACTATTACTGACTAGAACTATACTGACCTATACTGACTAGAACTATACTGACCTATACTGACTAGAACTATACTGACTAGAACTATACTGATTATAACTATTACTGACTAGAACTATACTGATTATAACTATTACTGACTAAAACTAAAATGACTAGAACTATACTGATTATAACTATTACTGACTAGAACTATACTGACTAGAACTATACTGATTATAACTATTACTGACTAGAACTATACTGACTAGAACTATACTGATTATAACTATTACACTAGAACTATACTGACTAGAACTATACTGATTATAACTATTACTGACTAGAACTATACTGACTAGAACTATACTGATTATAACTATTACTGACTAGAACTATACTGACTAGAACTATACTGATTATAACTATTACTGACTAGAACTATACTGACTAGAACTATACTGATTATAACTATTACTGAGTAGACTTATACTGACTAGAACTATTACTGACTAGAACTATACTGACTAAAACTATACTGATTATAACTATTACTGACTAGAACTATACTGACTAGAACTATACTGATTATAACTATTACTGACTATAACTATACTGACTAGAACTATACTGACTAGAACTATAATGATTATAACTATTACTGACTATAACTATACTGACTAGAACTATTACTGACTATAACTATACTAACTAGAACTATACTGATTATAACTATTACTGACTATAACTATACTGACTGGAACTATACTGATTATAACTATTACTGACTAGAACTATACTGACCTATACTGACTAGAACTATACTGACTAGAACTATACTGATTATAACTATTACTGACTAGAACTATACTGATTATAACTATTACTGACTAGAACTATACTGATTATAACTATTACTGACTAGAACTATACTGACTAGAACTATACTGACTAGAACTATACTGATTATAACTATTACTTACTAGAACTATACTGACTAGAACTATTACTGACTAGAACTATACTAACTAGAACTATACTGATTATAACTATTACTGACTAGAACTATACTGACTAGAACTATACTGATTATAACTATTACTGACTAGAACTATACTGACTAGAACTATACTGACTAGAACTATACTGATTATAACTATTACTGACTAGAACTATACTGATTATAACTATTACTGACTAGAACTATACTGACTAGAACTATACTGATTATAACTATTACTGACTAGAACTATACTGACTAGAACTATACTGATTATAACTATTACTGACTAGAACTATACTGACTAGAACTATACTGACTAGAACTATACTGATTATAACTATTACTGACTAGAACTATACTGACTAGAACTATACTGATTATAACTATTACTGACTAGAACTATACTGACTAGAACTATACTGACTAGAACTATACTGATTATAACTATTACTGACTAGAACTATACTGACCTATACTGACTAGAACTATACTGACTAGAACTATACTGACCTATACTGACTAGAACTATACTGACTAGAACTATACTGATTATAACGATTACTGACTAGAACTATACTGATTATAACTATTACTGACTAGAACTATACTGACCTATACTGACTAGAACTATACTGATTATAACGATTACTGACTAGAACTATAATGATTATAACTATTACTGACTAGAACTATACTGACCTATACTGACTAGAACTATACTGACCTATACTGACTAGAACTATACTGACTAGAACTATACTGATTATAACTATTACTGACTAGAACTATACTGATTATAACTATTACTGACTAGAACTATACTGACTAGAACTATACTGATTATAACTATACTGATTATAACTATTACTGACTAGAACTATACTGATTATAACTATTACTGACTAGAACTATACTGATTATAACTATTACTGACTAGAACTATACTGACCTATACTGACTAGAACTATACTGACCTATACTGACTAGAACTATACTGATTATAACTATTACTGACTAGAACTATACTGATTATAACTATTACTGACTAGAACTATACTGACTAGAACTATACTGATTATAACTATTACTGACTAGAACTATAGTGATTATAACTATTACTGTCTAGAACTATACTGATTATAACTATTACTGACTAAAACTAAAATGACTAGAACTATACTGATTATAACTATTACTGACTAGAACTATACTGACTAGAACTATACTGATTATAACTATTACTGACTAGAACTATACTGACTAGAACTATACTGATTATAACTATTACTGACTAGAACTATACTGACTAGAACTATACTGATTATAACTATTACTGACTAGAACTATACTGACTAGAACTATAATGATTATAACTATTACTGACTAGAACTATACTGACTAGAACTATACTGACTAGAACTATACTGATTATAACTATTACTGACTAGAACTATACTGACTAGAACTATACTGATTATAACTATTACTGAGTAGACTTATACTGACTAGAACTATTACTGACTAGAACTATACTGACTAAAACTATACTGATTATAACTATTACTGACTAGAACTATACTGACTAGAACTATACTGACTAGAACTATACTGATTATAACTTGTCAGGCTGGCAACTGGGTAAAGAATGGAGGACTCAAGTGCTGAGCAAAACAGAGGAGTGAAGTTTATTAGTAAACTCCGGATGACAACATCCAAAACAAACAGAAAGCTGATTTAGAGTAACAGGTGGACGGGGGTGCCGCACGCTCCCAAGCCGGACACGCTATCCAGCGGACTAACTACTCCTCGCCTGGGGATCCTGGACACAGAATGCAGATGAGAGAGAGAAGGTCTCCGACAACAGGTAAGACAAACCACAAATGACACACCGACACAGAAAGAGGGCATAGGCCTGAATAAATAGGAAAAGGGAGATGAGTAACAGGTGTAAGGCTGATGGAGCGCTCAGTGCTGTGAATCAGCACTGATTGCTCCCCCACGTGCGGTAGCCGGTGACAGGACGTAAACAACCCACCACATGTAGCTGTTAGTGGCAGGAGTGAGTCAGAGAGGGGTGCCCGATCGTGACAGAATCCCTCCCCTCAGGGATGCCTCCTGGCATCTCCAGAAGACTCACCATGACGCCGATGGAACTGGGCTATGAGGGCGCGATCCAGTATATCGCGGGCCGGAATCCAGCATCTCTCCTCCGGACCGAAACCCTCCCAGTCTACCAGATATTGGTGACCCCTACCCCTGCGCCTCACATCAAGGAGTCGTAAATGACGGTGTAAGCAGGCAACCCTCAATGAGTCTGGGAGGCGGTGGGGCAGAGGTCTGGGGTTGGAGAGGAGAGCGAATAACGGGCTTGACCCTAGATAGATCGTGAAATACCGGATGGATTCTTTTAAGCGGAGGGGTAGTTTGAGTCGAACCGTCACCGGGTTAAGCACTTTGGTCACGACGACGGTCCAATGAATTTAGGTCCCAGTTTACGCGGGCAGCTTGAGAGGGATGTCTCGGTCGACAACCAAACCTTCTGACCACACACGTAAAGTGGGGGCTTAGAACGGTGACGGTCCGCCAACGCCTTGTTCCTTTCGCCAGTCCGGATAAGGGCTTGTCTGGCGAGCCTCCATGTCCGGAGGCATCTTGAATGAACGCATGCGCGGATGGAACAATGGCGTCGGGTTCTTGTGAGGGAAATAAGGGGCTGGTAGCCTAAGCAGCACTGGAAGGGTGACAAACCCGTGACGAGACCGGGAGGGAGTTATGTGCATACTCGACCATGGCTAATTTGGAACTCCAAGTCAAAGGCTCTGCTGACGCCACGCAACGCAGGACTCTCTCCAAGTCCTGATTGGCCCGCTCGGACTGACCGTTAGTCTGCGGATGGTAACCGGAGGAAAGGCTCGCTGTCGCCCCCAGTAATCTACAGAACTCAGTCCAAAATCTGGATGAGAATTGGGGACCCCTGTCAGAAACCACATCAACCGGGAGGCCATGGATGCGGAAGACGTGATCAAGGACAATGACAGCCGTCTCCCTCGCTGAGGGTAGTTTGGGGAGGGGAATGAAATGAACCGCCTTTGAGAACCTGTCCACCACGGTGAGGACCACGGTATTGCCACTAGACGGGGGTAGGCCTGTGACAAAGTCCATGGCGATGTGGGACCAGGGTCTCGAAGGGATAGACAGCGGTCGGAGAAGCCCAACTGGGGGTCGATTAGAGCCCTTCCCCACCGCGCACACCGGGCAGGCCAACACGAACTCCCGAGCATCCCGCGCTACCGACGGCCACCAGAACCGCTGCTTAATCAGCGCAAGTGTCCGAGCCACTCCTGGATGGCAAGCTAGCCCAGAGGAATGGCCCCACTGAAGGATGCTGGTTCGAACCGACTCCGGTACAAATAACAGACCCTCTGGGCACCTCGCGGGGATGGTGACGCCGTCAAGTGCCTCACGGACCCTGGATTCCACCTCCCAAGTGACCATCGCAATCACCCGGCTGGGTGGCACGATGGGCACCGGAGAAGGGAATCCAGGTTCCGCTTCAAAAATCCGCGAGAGTGCGTCCGGCTTACCGTTCTTACTCCCTGGGCGATAGGAGATGGTGAAATTAAAACGCCCAAAGAATAGAGCCCAGCGGGCCTGCCGAGAATTTATACGTTTGGCGGAACGGATGTACTCGAGATTTTATGGTCGGTCCAAACCAGAAAAGGAACCCCGCACCCTCCAGCCAGTGACGCCACCTCCAAGGCCAACTTGACCGCCAGCAACTCCTTATTCCCAATATCGTAGTTCCGTTCCGAGGGGGTCAGACGATGGGAAAAAAAAGCGCAGGGGTGTACCTTGTTGTCGGAAGGTGATCTCTGAGACAAAATTGCTCCAACTCCCACCTCCGACGCATCTACCTCCACAATGAATTGGCGAGACGGGTCTGGGTTAATAAGAATTGGGGCCGAAACGAAGCGGCTCTTAAGCTTTTCGAAGGCCTCTAGGGCCTGTTCAGACCAACAGAATCGCCGTCGTGTGGAGGTAAGATTAGTCAGAGGCAGGGCGATCTGGCTAAAACCTCGAATGAACCGCCTGTAAAAATTGGCAAACCCCAGAAATCGCTGGACCGCTTTACGATCTTCTGGGGTGGGCCAATTAGCAACTGCTTCTACCTTGGCCGGGTCCATCCGAATGCCTTCCGGCGACAAAATAAACCCCAGGAACGGAACTGATTGTGCGTGAAACTCACACTTCTCCAGCTTGGCGAATAAGCGATTCTCTAGAAGCCGCTGTAACACTAGCCTGACGTGCTGGATGTGGTCACGCTCGTTCTGGGAGAAGATCAGGATGTCGTCGAGGTATACAAACACGAAACGGTTGACCACGTCTCGGAGCACGTCGTTTACGAGTGTCTGGAAGACTGCGGGGGAGTTAGAGAGTCCAAAAGGCATAACCAAATACTCAAAGTGGCCTGTAGGGGTGTTAAAAGCAGTCTTCCATTCGTCCCCCTTCCTAATCCGAACTAGGTGGTAAGCATTGCGTAGGTCTAACTTGGTAAAAATGGTCGCCCCCTGCAAGAGTTCGAACGCTGAAGACATTAACGGCAAGGGGTGGCTATTCTTGACCGTAATGTCATTCAGCCCCCGATAATCAATGCAGGGACGGAGCGATCCATCCTTCTTCTCCACAAAGAAAAACCCCGCCCCAGCCGGAGAGGAAGAAGGGCGTATAAACCCGGCTAATAGAGATTCATTGATGTATTTCTCCATGGCCTCCCTCTCAGGACCGGAGAGCGAATAAAGGCGCCCCTTCGGGGGAGAAGTGCCAGGTAGTAATTCAATCGCACAATCATACGGGCGGTGCGGAGGAAGAGATGAAGCCCGGGACTTACTGAACACCGCCCTCAGGTCATGGTAAGCCTCTGGAACATTAGCCAGGTCGACTGGCTCCCCCTGTAACACAGAGACAGACATGACAGGGGATGACGCAGACACCAAACATTGAGACAAACAAAAAGGACTCCACTCTAATACAGTGTGGTGAGCCCAATCAATGCAAGGGTTGTGCTTAATAAGCCAGGAGTGCCCCAAAACTACTGGAGCGGAGGGAGAGTGGATCAGGAGGAATCGAATCTCCTCAGTGTGATTGCCCGATATGGTCAGGTGAACGAGGTCCCGTGATGGCTGTGATCTTGGTGAGGGGGGTGCCACACAGGGTCTTGGCAGAGATGGGTTCGGCTAGAGGAGAAACGGGGATGCCCCACTCCCTGGCTAGCTCAATGTCCATGAAATCCCCCTCCGCTCCCGAGTCAATGAGCGCTGCCACCGTGTGGGTGATCCTCAGATTGAGTACTGCCGGGAGGGTGGTTGGGCCACCAGAGGGCAGTAGAGCGGCAGTCACGCCTACCGTGCACGGTCTCTCACCCGAAGAAGATTGCCTCTTGTGGGGACAGACGGTGATCATATGGCCCGCCTCTCCGCAGTAGAGACACAGCCCGTGGGCAATCCGATGCCGCCGTTCCCGGGCCGTGAGATGAGCGCGGCCGATCTGCATAGGCTCCTCTTCAGCGAACCCAAACCGTGGTAAAGTGGCGCTTCTAGCGCTGGACGGTGGATCAAAGCTCTCACGCCTGTGCGGATAGCGGTGTTGTGACCTGAGCGCCAAGCGAAGATCCACCCGAGTGGCGAGTTCGACCAATCCATCGAGTGAGGGGGGCAGCTCCTGGGAGTAGATCTCGTCCTTTATCTGCTCCGCCAGTCCGTGGAGAAAGTGGTCCCACAACGCCCTGCTGTTCCAGCCGCTCGATGCGGCGAGCGTGCGGAACTCAATGGCGTAATCAGACACCGTTCTGGTTCCCTGTCGCAGTAGCGATAGCGCCCGTGCTGCCTCATTGCCTAGAGCTGATCGGTCGAAGACCTTACGTAGCTCCTGGGAGAAGTTGGAGTAGGAGCTGCAGCACTCATGTCTGTTGTCCCACATCGCTGTACCCCACTCTCTCGCGCTACCGGCCAGGTGCATTATCACGAACGCCACCTTGCACTCCTCGGTGGGGAAACAGGAGGGCTGCAGTGAGAAAGTCAGGGAGCATTGGGATAAAAACGAACGACAGGATGTGGGTTCACCTGAATAAGGAGCCGGCGGATTCAGGCGGGGTTCCGATCGACGCAGAGGCGTCTCCTCAAAGCGGGTGCCGCTACGGCAGGATCCACCGATGGACCGACCTGGAGCTGATCGATCGTTGGGTGATGACGGTGAGTTGTTGAGATAGCCTGGTCAGGGCTTGATGAGAAGCCTGTATCTCATCTTGTTGACGCCGAGGAGAATCCCTGTTGTGCGAGGGCGTGGCGGATCTCCTGGTCTCCAGCTGAGTCCATATCTGGTCGGTGTGTTCTGTCAGGCTGGCAACTGGGTAAAGAATGGAGGACTCAAGTGCTGAGCAAAACAGAGGAGTGAAGTTTATTAGTAAACTCCGGATGACAACATCCAAAACAAACAGAAAGCTGATTTAGAGTAACAGGTGGACGGGGGTGCCGTCACGCGCTCCCAAGCCGGACACACTATCCAGCGGACTAACTACTCCTCGCCTGGGGATCCTGGACACAGAATGCAGATGAGAGAGAGAAGGTCTCCGACAACAGGTAAGACAAACCACAAATGACACACCGACACAGAAAGAGGGCATAGGCCTGAATAAATAGGAAAAGGGAGATGAGTAACAGGTGTAAGGCTGATGGAGCGCTCAGTGCTGTGAATCAGCACTGATTGCTCCCCCACGTGCGGTAGCCGGTGACAGGACGTAAACAACCCACCACATGTAGCTGTTAGTGGCAGGAGTGAGTCAGAGAGGGGTGCCCGATCGTGACAATAACTATTACTGACTAGAACTATACTGACTAGAACTATTACTGACTAGAACTATACTAACTAGAACTATACTGATTATAACTATTACTGACTAGAACTATACTGATTATAACTTTTACTGACTAGAACTATACTGACTAGAACTATTACTGACTATAACTATACTGACTAGAACTATACTGATTATAAATATTACTGACTAGAACTATACTGACTATAACTATACTACTATAACTATACTAACTAGAACTATACTGACTAGAACTATACTGACTAGAACTATACTACTAGAACTATACTGACTAGAACTATTGATTAGTTTGTGTTTGTTTATCTGTTCGGAGGAATTTTAGGAGAAAAATCAGATCCTTTAAAACTTGAATGTAATTTTTCAACTTTGCAGTGTTTCAAGCATATTTAGTTTTTAAATAGAATTTTCAAGTGTTTTTATTAAAATAAAAAATAGCTATTAAACTATTTCATAAAATATGCATTTTAGGAGAAAATCTGATCATCTAAAAAAAATTGAATCTTGTCCAAATCAACATTTTCAAGTGTTTCAATTAGAATAAAATTAAAATAGTTATTAAAATATTTCCAAAATGTGAAACATTAATTTTATTATTGTGACTTTTTCAAGTGTAACATTCATTTTTATAACAATTTATTTTATATTATACATTATATTATAAGTATTAATTATATATAGTATAAGTATGCTTAATGTTTTTTTATATTAAACTTTGTATTATACATTATATTTTATTATATAATTTATGACTTTTAAATATAAAAATAATATTGTAAGAGCATAAAGAAAGTTTTTGTGGATAATAAACTTTTTATTATATTATATTTCTTTGTAACACTTCAATTTGAAAAAATATATTATATATATATATTTATATAGTATATATTTGATAAAAAATGTAAACATTAAACAATTATAAACAATTACTATATATATATATATGCATATATATATATAGTAATGTTTTTTAATGTCATCATCCTCAAACGCTTGGCATGTGGTTAAATTTGAGCGAAACTTTTGATCAGAACAAATGTCCTACCGCTTTATTGTCCCGTCTGGGAATCATCAGAAATCATCAAGAGCTTAAAGTGAAATGATCCTGAACTCCAGCGAGAAGTTTCCTTGAAGGAGAGATGGAAAATAGAGAAAATGAAAGTGTGTCTGTGGATTGAAAGCGGTCTGGACTGAGTTCAAGAGTTTTTCCCGTCACACCTCAGACGAGTCCAGCGCCAAATCTCAGCAATATTAGCTATGGCAAACTCTCATGAACAAGACGCTCTGAGTCAAACATTGAATAATGTGATCAGCGTGTATGAAAGTGTTTGACCGGAACAAACAAACCCGCTTAAAGACCTGCGGAGTGAATACAGTAGATGAAATGGTCAGAGGTTCATGCTTCAGATAATATCAGCAGCTAGATCTGCACCATCTGTCCAAATCAAACCAGAATCACAATGTGGCTCAGTGCAGGTATCACAGCGCAAAAAACTGTGCTTTAATTAAACACACATATGCTTTGCTCGTTTCAGAGCATGCAGCAGTCACCGTTCATATTGAGAAGCGTTTATAAACAAAAGAGAAGCTTTGTAAAGTTTTCTGTCAAAATAAAAGTTCAGCAGTTTGACTTTTAAAACTTTCAAATATTTGTATTGTAATTTGAAAGTTTTTTTATAAACTAAAATAAGTAGTAGTAGTAGTATATTATTTTTATTAAATAATAAATTATTAAATAATAAATACTTTTTATATTTTATTTTATTTTAAAGTCGAACATGATTATATAATTATATTTAGTAATATTTATTATTTTGTTTTTATTTAGTAATAATAATTAATATTATTATTTAAACACTCGTAAGTGGGATTTTTCTGATAAAAATTGTGATTACAATTAAAAATAAAATTTTGTCTGAAGTGTTCCACATAAATTCCACAAGTATTAAAATGTGCAATTTATTCATTATTGTGTGTGTAAAATTAATTTGAATGCAAATAAAATCAAAATGCTAAGTATTGTGATATATATATATATCAATGTGGCTATAAAATAATAATAATAATTTTGTATCACATTTACCATCATAAACACAATTTCAATCTGAACAAATGCAGTTCATTTATCCCTCGAATCATGCACAACCTTTTTGCAGTATGAAAGAGGAGAAGATCGTTTATGAAGGTTTGGACTTTCATTGTAGAGACATCAATCTTTAACTCTCAGAGCAGCTTGTTTACATCTCTGGTGAACGTGTGTTTTCTCTCCAGTCCTGCAGGTTTGGCGGGCAGTCCGATGATCTCTGACATCTCTCTGATCCGTCTGTCTCCGGGAGCGGCCGGCGAGTCCAGCTTCCTCCCGCCGCACTCTTACATCTCTCCACACGTGGAGCATTACCTTCGCTCGGCCCACAGCAGCCCCACGCTGTCCATGATCTCAGCGGCGCGAGGACTGAGTCCAGCGGACGGTCAGCCAAACTCGCTTTCATCTCTTACTTATTTTTCTTATCTTTTTTTACAGAGAAATATTACTAGATTATAATATTTAGTCATAATTATTATTTTGTTTTTATTTATATATCTTGTCAATTTTTATTTTAGTAATTAATAATTCAAGCGATTAATGACATTAAGATTCAAAATAAAAGTTTTGTTTACATAATATATGTGTGTGTGCTGTGTATATTTATTATGCATATATAAATACACACATGCATGTATATATTTAAAAAATATGTTATGAAATATATAAACATATATGCATATAAATATTTCCTAAATATATGTGAGTGTATGTATACATAATAAGTACCCTTGCATATATTGTGTAAAGAAAAACTTTTATTTTGGATGCGATTAATCGCGATTAATCATTTGACAGCACTATAATAAATAAAAATAATTATAAATATGTATTTAAGTTTTTGTAATAATTTTTTAAATTGCAACTAAAATCTAATAAAAAGATTTAAAATCTATTAAAAAGGGATAAAAATTATTATAATTATAATATAATTATATTATAATATAAGCGATTATAATTTAAAATGTTAGGAGAAGAATCTGATCCTCTAAAAAAATCCAATCTTGTCCAAATTACATTTTTTAAGTGTTTCAATTAAAATAAAATATAAATAAGTACAAAATGTAACATTGCATTTTATTGCAATTTTGTTTATTGTATTTTTATACATTAACAGCACATTTAAATGACTACAGGGAATTTACCCATTAATAGTTTTTATTTCTTCATTCTCAAATCATTTCTGACTTTATTATACATTTTATTGTTAATATTTTTATTACATTTTAACATTTTTATTAATATTCTACTTCATTTTTAAAGACTAAACGAGAGTTATGCTTTTTCCTTATTTTAGTTTAACATGTTTTTAGTTAATTTCGTTTTTTACTTCTTTAATTGCAAATAATGTCTGTCCTTTGTTCAACTTTATTCAGTTTATTATTGTTATTATTAAACTAAGTTATCACTCTTCAATTTTGAATTGAAATTAAAATATAATTCATTAAAATAAAGTTAGTTTTTTATACTTTTTTCTTAATTTACCATTTTTATTTATTTATTTACAAATTATTTCTGAAGTCAAAGAAATATGCACTACAATAAATATATATATATGTATTCAGCAATAATGCATTACATTGTTTAAAAGTGACAGTAAAGACATTTATAATGTTGCAAAAAAAAAAATATTTCAATAAATGCTGTTCTTTTATACATTCTATTAATCTGTGAATTCTGAAAAATAAAATGTATCACAGTTTCTACAAAAATACTGGGCAACACAACTATTTTCAACATTGATAATAATCTGAAATATTTCTTAAATGATTTCTGAAGATCATGTGACACTGAAGATTACAGTAATGATACTAAAAATTCAGCTTTGATCACAGAAATAAATTATATTTGAACACATATTCACATAGAAAACAGCTATTTGAAGTTCTAATAATATTTCACAATTTTATAAAAAAAATTGTAAAATAAATACAATCTTTGTGAGCATAAAATACATAAAATCTTTCAAAAACATGAAAAAAAAATCTTACTGACCCAAACTAGTCTTTCCTGTGGTTAGTCTTGGCTTTACTTGAGCCTCAGTCGAGGGTTTACAAATTCATCTTTTCAGAACTTCACTTCTAATGATTGTAATCTTGAAAGCTGCTGTTTTGTTTGAGTATGTGTGTATATATTTGGGTTTGGCCGCTGAATTGTCCAACACATGAAACTTTCCGTCCTGTGATTTGCCCTTCGAGGACGTTCTGTAAATGAACACGAGACAGAATTTCCGATTCCGTCCCGAGCGGCGACAGGCCTCTCCTCAGAGCTGAATTACAATTACAGGCCGACGGAGTGACATATAAATCACGCTTCACAGTCTGTCAGCCGTAATGTGTTTGCACCTTTAAACTTAAATAAGCAGCGCGCAGGAGATCCCGGCAGCGATGAAGACGTAAAAGAGCCACGAGAAAGAGGAATGGGGCTATTTGAGCCCGAGCGAGTGCGGATGCGTAGACGTGGCCTTGAACGCTTTCCAGACGCATCTGACCCGCTTTCAGCCCGCCGCAAACCCGCTGTCAGCGCTGACTCGTACTTTAGTTTTCAACTCAGAATATATAGAAATGAAAGGCTTTGGGAGAGAATCCAGGACGCTTTCTGGTTGTGTTCTTTGGCCGAGGGAGTTATTTCTATAGTGAAGGAGAGGCGGATGAATTTCATTTTAATAAGGGACCGTTTTGTTGTTTATTGGATTCAAGTGCCCAGTGCATTCTGGGTGATCCTCAAAAGGTGTTACATGACACGCTTGCATTGCATTGAGCAGCATTCACTGCGTTTGCATGCTTACTCTGTATTTCTGAAGCGCTGGTCATATGTTCTCCAGCATTAAACATGTTAAACAGCGTCTCTGATTGCTGCTGACACTTTTATCAGACGTTTAGTAGCTGCAGATGTCAACATGTTGTTACTGTAGGGCCCTTGACCTCACGCCTGTGGACTGAGTCTGTAGAGCTTCACTTGTTATGTGGGTTAATGTTTCTTGCACCAAAACTGATATTTAATTTTTTTATGATAATTTTTCACCATATATTATATATAAGGCTATTTTTCTACTGCACCTTTAAGACTTTAAGATGATATGCAAATGATGTCTGTTCTGATTGGCTGAGCCTGCATCAGTGATTTTAACTAAACTATAAAGCAAAATATAATTTAAATAAATCTGAAATAATATATAAACTTGACCTTTCAGTTAGTGAAAAATTTCTAGATTTTTTTACGCTTAAATATTACTAAAAGTAAAAATTAAACTGTCAACAAAAATGACAAAAAATAATAAAAGCGCATAACAAAATTACTCAAATATGTTGGTCATTGAAATACTGTTATTTTATTGTATTTTTATTATTATTGTATTTCATTTATTATTATTTTTATTATATTAGTTTTTATAAATATTGTAAATTTGTTTTATTCATGTATTTTCTGCTGTCATGTTAATTTTAAAGTTTTATGAATTTTGTTTTGTTGTTGTTGTTTTTTTGTTGTTGTTGTTTTTTAAATGTTTATATAGTTTTATTAATTTTTATTTTTTTATTTTAGTAATTTTAGTACATTACGTTTAACTAAAATGTTGCCTTGGCAACTACAATTACTAAAACTAAAATTTAAAATATATTATAGCTAATATTAATTAACTAATATTAATATTCATTATTTAAAAAAGTTAATACAAATTACAAAAGCCCATAATAAAACGAAAAAGAATTTAAATACAACAATTAAAATAAAAACTGAAAATAGATAAAAATGAAATCCAATTCAAAATATAAAAAGAATATTATAATAGTATATAATACTATAATGTTATATAAATAATACAAAAATAACTGCATACATGGCATAATTCATACAGTTTTTCATCAGTTTCTGAAAACTGAGGAGGTGTATTATGTAAATGTGTGCGGGTCGTATGTTAATGAGCTCATGGTTGTGATTATCCTGAAGATTTAGTCCTGTTTCCATGAATACATGCCTCTTTAACTCTCTCTTCTGTCTCTCTGTGCTCATGGCAGTGGCTCACGAGCATCTGAAGGAGCGAGGTTTGTTCGGTTTGCCCCCTCCGCCTCACGGTGCGACCCCGGCGGACTATTACCACCTGATGACGGCCCACAGAAACCCGTACGGAGAGCTGCTGATGCAGGGGGCCGGAGCCGCCGCTCATTTGCCCGAATACTTCACTCCGGTGGACGGTGAGTTCCAGAGACACACAGACATGCTGTAAAAAATGACCGTTAAATTAACGGTAAAAGACTGTAAAAATGCTACAGTAAACACCTGATAAATGGTTAACGGTAAGTTCCCCTATTATATACGGTGAAAAACTGTATTGGACATTACATGTAATTTTGCGGTAGTATACCGTTTTTGGAAGGAGAAAGTACGTATAATTTACAGTGAATAACCGTAAACTGACATTTCCTGAGTTACATTTCAGTGTTTTTTGTGTTTCTTCTTATTGGTTTTGTACATTAGGGTTGTAAGTTACATCTAATGTTAATTGCATATTTACATTTATGCATTTAGCAGACGCTTTTATCCAAAGCGACTTACAGTGCATTCAGGCTATACATTTTTTGTCAGTATGTGTTCCCTGGGAATCGAACCCACAACCTTTTGCGCTGCTAACACAATGCTCTAACCACTGAGCCACACAGCCTCAGCTTCATGTGTTGTTAGCATGATGGTGTTTAGTGTTTGTGTCAATGACACTGTGCATCTTCTAGTTCAGGGGTGGGGAATGTTGATCCTGGAGGGCCGGTGTCCCTTCAGTGTCTAGCTCCAACCCTAATCAAACACACCTGAACCAGCTAATCAAGGTCTTCAGGATGCAGTTAGGTGTTTTATTTCCAGGGTTTTTTGAGGGTTGGAGCTAAACTCTACTGGAGAGTGGCCCTTCATTTACATTTACATTTATGTATTTAGCAGACGCTTTTATCCAAAGCGACTTACAGTGCATTCAGGTTATACAGTTATACAACGCAATGCTCTACCACTGAGCCACAGGAACACAATTCAGGATCAACGTCCCCCGCCCCTGTTCTAGTTGCTTGTGATGAGCTTTGTTTCATCATGTGACTTTCTCATCACCACCTGCTTTTGGTGGTTATCGTGTATTACAAAGATACAAATCAGATTTCAATACTGTAAAAGGTTAGTATATTAACATTATATCAGTTAATGAAATTACGGTAAATTTAAATAACTTAAAATGTTGCTGCCATATTTTTTACGGTAAAATTTCAGCTGCTGGTTTTACCATACATTTTACAGATTTTATTTTACAGTTTGTATAACTGTTCAAATGCATGATAATTGTTGAGCTAAGAGAATCCACTTTTATTTCCATTTATTAATTTAGCAGACGCTTTTATCCAAAGTGTCTTTCCAGGATAATACTTCAAAGGACGTTTTAAACACACACTTCTCTAAGATTCTCACACCGACAGACAGTAAAATAAATAAACTCTCATGTTCAGCATCCGCTTGCAGCTGACGCTCTCCAAACACTGGCCGGACGCTTCACACGCCAGACGTTTCTGTGTTGTTTCTCCTCTCGAAGAAGCTTTCTGTCATCCAGCGCTTCCGAAATTACCTTAAACGGGGAATGTTTTTTATTTATACATTTTCTGTTCTCATTTTCATTTCAGTTCAAGTTTTAGTAACCTTGTCATTTCATTATTTGTTATGCATCTTTATAGTTTTTATTAATTTTTATATCAGGTTTAGTTTTTGTTATTTTAGTTTTTTAAGCTTAAATAGTGTTTTTATTACTATTTTGAATTTGTTTTATTTTACTATTTTCTTTTTCATTTTCATTTTGGTTAAAAAGTAATTTTGTTTAGATTTTGTAATAATTTTATGCATATGTTAATGTTATGCATATGTTTTATGCATTTGTTAATAATTTTATATCAGTTATAGTTTTAGTTATATTCATTTTTAAGCTTAAACAAACGAAACAAATACTAGTTCTAGTAAATAAAAGTACTAGTTCTGTTATAGTTTTTAGTAATATTTTATTTTTGTTTTTTTTACATTTATATATTTTCATATTTTCATAGTTGTCATTTTCATTTTAGTTAAAGATTTGGTAATTTTGTTGTTTTTGTCATTTTGGAAATATCTACAGTTTTTATTCACTTTTATTTTAAAGTTTAAATGGAGATAAAAAATTGTACTAGTACTGTTGTAGTTTTATTAATATTTAGGAATCGTTTTTATATATTTTTGTCATTTTTTAGTTTTTTGTCATTTTTATTCATTTTAGATTGTTTATTATATCTATATAGTTTTATTCATTTTTATTTCATTTTTAATTATTTTAGTAACTATAATAAAATAAGTTTTTTTTTTTAAATCTTTGTTTACATTTTATTTCAAAACCTTTTTGTTGTTGTTGTTTTAGTTATCCTGCTTAGGACAGATATATTCCTGCGTGAAGAATAATGCAGCTGCCCAAATTATCCATAACTGCTCGTTTAGTAAAACAAGCTATAAAGTTCAAGATAGTGAAGCTGGAGCTGGTCATGAAATTTCATTTAAAAAATTAGTATTTTGCCGTAACCAACCAAGTGATGAGTGACCGAGAAATT
Source organism: Gymnocypris eckloni scoliostomus (assembly GCA_027564155.1). Lineage (NCBI taxonomy): Eukaryota > Metazoa > Chordata > Actinopteri > Cypriniformes > Cyprinidae > Gymnocypris > Gymnocypris eckloni. Next base: position 24,707,251 of record CM050431.1, read on the forward strand.
AGAGGTAGTTTGGTTTGTATGTATTGCACTGGATAGCTCCGCCCCCTTTTGACATTTCAATGATCCAAAATCTGTCTCCTCATTAAACATTAAGCATCAAATATGATGAAACTGGCTGTTTTTATGTTTTGTCATGCAGCAGTTTCATGTTCAGTGTTGATGGACTGATAACTCATACCTGTTAAGTTAGAGGTATTGTAAAGAGCATCTGTCAGGCTATCTTAATTATTGAGTTTCTGTGCATCTGAATCAGAGTCACCGAAGCATCACATTATTAACAGGTGGATTATCTTGCGTTTATTTAACGGTATTGAACACAGTTCTTTGCTGTTCTGTGAATCAGTCAGAGTGAAAATGCCATGACGAGCCACTGTGACTAATATTCTCCAGAGAGACAGAGGTGTTATTTCAAACAAACACATGGTGATATACAGTAGGTCTCTGGCTCTGTATAGAACTAACATTTGTCTCCTTCAAACAATCCGAGCTGAAAAACAAACACTCTTGATCTGCTCTGGCTCTTTAGCGTGACGTCCAGGCGTGTGTGCGTGCAGATCTCGGGCTTTGCTGAAGCAACATGAATGAATAGCTCATTTAGCTGTGCTGACTCCATCTGGCTTTGATCTGTGTCCCGTCCGGAGCCGCTGATGCTTCTCGACAGCTTTTACACAGATGTGTTTGGACGCTGACGGTGGAGCGTGGAAACAGCGTGAGTCAGTTACAAAGACAGATAGAAAGAGAATGAGAGATATGATAACTCAAGCAAAGCCAGCTAGAAAGTTGTAAAGGCAAATTTGGAGTTTACAAACACCACATTTTCCGAGGTTATATGCCGTTTAGTCACGATTAGCCCAAAGGTACACTAATTGTATAAACAATGGAACAGCAAAAATAGGTGTAACCATTTAAAAATTGCAATTAGCAGCAATCATTAGATCCAAACAGATTAGTAAAGTGGGGAACATTATCACAATTGGAAAAATTCTGCATTAGGTTCTGTGGATGTTGCAGATATAGTTGTTTTTATGGTAAAGTTTGTGATAAAATTGATCGAATTGACACTTTTGAGTTTTCTTTTACTTATAGCGCCACCTATTGGCGGAAATTGGTTATAATTGGTGTGCAATCTCAAACTGTCCTGGTGTGCATCTGTGCCAAATTTTGTGACGTTTGGACATTGTCACATCTAAAAACACACATTTGTTCAGATGAATACAGCTAGTTATACACTTGGAGCATGGAATCGAAAGCAATAATATGACTTCCTACATACTCAAATGTGTAGTATGTCTCTAAAAGTAGATCTGTCTTCTATGGGCTGGTGAGATCACTATAATAAATTAATTTCCATTGAGGTGAAGTAATTTGGGTGTAAGCTTGATCGCGGTTACAGTTTTCTGATTTTTTTGTTATAGCTATAGATAGTTGGAAATTGCTCAAATTTGGTGTGCAATATTGATATCCTTATATTGCCCTGGTTTGCCTAATTTTGTGAACTTTGGATAAAAACTCACATTTGTTTGTATGTATTTAGCTAAATGCGACCGCTTGGTGCATGGTATCAGTATGCAATTCTGTGGCTTGCTACATACTCAAATGTGTTTAATATGTATCTGAAAGCGGATCTGTCCTCTATACAGGGGAAAAGCACGTTAAAAAATTCATTTCCGCTGAGGTGAAGGTGTAACAGAGACAAATGTCGCTGCCATCGCTGAGCGCTCCCGTATCGTTGGCCATTATGATAATGCAAATTCCACCAGAACGAGTCCAAATCCACATTCGGTCACACATCAGTGGCCCCAAAAGACTCCAGTAAGACATTGATGTTGTGAGTTTTATGTTTGGTTTTCTTGGCCTTTTGTATTTTTAGCGTCCATTCTCTCTGGATTTGGGTCCTGAGGCGGCTCTTAACGCTAAAGATGTGTTAGGAGCTCCGACCAATGCCTGAACATGACAGCAAACATTAGCTCATGCTAAGAGTAATGACCCTCATGGCAACATAGCTGAGGGATTATTTATTAGCGCTGCGGTCTATAGGGAATCAGTCCATGCACACACAAAGAAATTGTTTGTGTAATCCTACTTGTGTTGGCACGGCCCGTGATGAAATCATTACGGACGTCCGGTTGCCAGAGTCCCTGGACACGACCTCTAATCACACACACACACACACACACACACACACACACACACACACACACACACACACACACACACACACACACACACACACATGGCGTAATGCTTTGCACCTGTTGAGTTCGCTGCAGTTGTCTCAGTAATTCTCCACTGAAATAGCAAACTGATCAGTCTGAGACATACTCTACACAAGTTAGCAAGCTAACTATAATCAGACGTCTGGTTTAACAGCGCAGACATTTGATGATAACTGTATCTCTCAGAAAGTGTTTTGAATCCCAGTCGATGTTATTAAGACGATCGCGAGCTGTAAACACGCAAACACCGCACTTATTATTCACACACATTCCTTTTCGAGCCAGAATCGGTTCTGCAAATTACCCTCATTAAACAAAGTCAAGTCTGCAATAGTTTGATTGTAATCTGGGTAATTGCGGTAATTTATTGGGAAGGATTAATTATCCCAAATCAAATCAAAATGAGGTCATGCTGAGTTCGAGATGGAGACGATTAAGACAGTTCACCTAACCGGTTTATTTTTTCACGAATCCCGTTCGGCCTTGAACGCTAGTCACTTTAATCTCAATTTCAGTATGCTTTGACTTGATTCTTTTTTTAGGAATTTGACTTGATTTTTTTTTTACGTAACTGTAGGGACACTTTATAAAATATATTTTATAAAAAAATATATATTATTTTATTATTTTTAGGCAATATTTAAACTAATATTTTGTTATTTTTAAATATTGCAAAATATATTTTACTTTGCTATTTGTAATAATAATGTTTTAATAATTTATTTTAATTGTTTATTATTGTAAAAATTTAATATTTTAGTAAAAATAAAATTTTAAATACACAATTTTTATAAAATATTCTTAAAATAATTTTAAATATAACATTTCATTTTATTACTAAGTATTAGTGAACTTTCAGAGCATTTTCTTGCGCAGTTTGCAAAAATAAAAAACTTCTCAAAGCAGTGCTTTTATAGATACATAAGGAAACTATATGTAACCACTATCCCAAAACTCTTGCCATTTTGTTTTTGTTTTTTCATAAAGTTTGTAATGAAATCTTCACTATCTGTGTAATATTGGAGTGATGCCAGTTCCTCAGTGAAGTCTCGTTATCTGCGTACAGTATATTCTTTTTGCCGTGGCCAGGAATCAGTCTTGAGCACTTATTGATGGGGTCCGGCTCTTTCCTGCGGAGCCGTGAGACGCAGAGGGTGTGTGAGAGCATCGATCATGCAGCTGTGCCTCACACACACACTCACACACACACACTCACACACACACACACACACACACACACACACACACACACACACACACACACACACACACACACCACACACACACACACACACACACACACACACACACACACACACACACACACACACACACTCACACACACACACACACACACACTCACACTCACACACACTCACACACACACACACACTCACACTCACACACACACACACACACTCACACTCACACACACTCACACACACACTCACACACACACAGTTCCTGAAATAGCTCAGCGTCGGGCGAAACTGGAAATGAATTGAGATTCTCCTGAGTGAGAGAAAGAGAATCAAACAGAAGTATTGATCACCTGATCAGATGGTAAACTGCTGTTCATGTTAGCTGTTTGATATATATATGGAAGAATTTGCGTTAATGAATTGCACAAACAATAAATATTATTGTTATTAATAAACAATTATTAACAAAGTAAAATAAAATTATATACATTTATTTCCACACAATATTACCAAAGCAAAAGTAACTCTATGAGGACTTTAATTATTAAATTATTAGATATTATTTAATAATATTTTTTATTAGTTGTTATTTGTAAGTTATATTTTGTCTGTAAAATATTTTAACTATATTTTTAAATGTAAAAAAATATATAATTTAAAGTCATATTATGAAATTGTATTTTATTGACTGGTTGATATTAATTGTATTTCAAATCCTGAATAATATTCATTGACGAATTGCACAATAAACATTTATTATGAAAGTTAAAAAAGTCAGGGTTCTGGACTCTTTGTTTTCCCTTATCCTTCCTGTGTTTCCTTATTTGGTTATTTTCCGTTTCTTGTTAATTTGATTATTACTAGCAACTGTGTTAGTTCTCCTTGATTACGTGTTTATTAGTTCTGTGTTTCCCTGAGTCTTTGTCCGTTCACTCTTCTTTTATTTTGTATTGTATTCTTTGATTTATTAAAACTAAGAAAAGTTTCTCACCTGCTGTCTCCTGAGTCCTTCCCGCTACACCCACCGTGACAACAATATTCCCAAAGTAACTATAGGGGACCTTTAATTATTAAATCATTCAATGTTATTTTATAATGAATTACATTTTATTTGTAAATATTCGAAATATATATTTTAATAGTTAAAAATATTTTAACTTTTTTATTAATATTAAAAAACATTATATTCATAATTTCCAGTATTAACAAATTGCCAATCTGTAGGGGCACTTTAATTGCAAATAATTTAATCATAATCATAAAATAATTGAAGAATATTTTAAATACTTTTTTTTGTAAAGTAATACGTTTTATACGTTGTACAAAAAATACTATATTTAATTTTAAATAATATGTAACTTGTAAAAAAATTATATTATTACATCATTGATCAATTGATTTTAACTGGATTTTTGAATAATTTGCATTATGAATAACACAATAAATTATGAATAATATGAATAATTTGCATTGATGAATAACACAATAAAGATTTATTAAGACAAACATGTTTTGCACATCTTATTTGTTTTGCACTTTTTATTCTATTGCACATTTTACTCTTTATTTCTTATTTGGTTATTTTTTTATCTATATTTATATATATGCTCTTGTGTTGTGTTACTTTTATTTAATTTTAATTTTATTTTTTTTGCACTGTCCACTGAGCGGACCTGACTTGATTTGCATTTCACTTCTGATTATACCTTGTATAATTTAGTATGTGACGAATAAAGAAACCTTGAACCTTAAGAGAGTAAACTCATTTGTATTTGATGTGTCAACAGTGTCACGGTTTCCCAGTCCTCGCCTGACACCGCGCTTGAATCGGAAGCGAGCTCTGTCCATCTCTCCGCTCTCAGACGCCAGCATCGACCTGCAGACCATGATCCGCACCTCGCCCAACTCTCTGGTGGCCTACATCAACAACTCTCGCTCCAGCTCGGCCGCCAGCAGCTCCTATGGGCACCTGTCCGTCGGAGGCATCAGGTACACAGGGTTGCCAGGTCCCAGAAAAAAATCCAGCCCAAGACTTACTCAAATCCCGCTCCAAAAAGAATGAAAAATAGCCCAATTTTGGGCCCCAACCACAGCTGACAGCAGCTTTATTCAATTAATGCACTTTAAAACAAACATTTAGATTGTTTCCGTTCTATGTTTTTGAATTTTAGCGAGACTTGTTTATATGTACTGTGTGCATATTTAATTATTTAATCTGTATTTTATTTTTTTCTCCGCACCTTTCATGATAAAATAAAAAAATTGGGCTGGGCAATATGGCCAGAAATATTATGACAATATTTGTTTCCATATCATACGATATCGATATTTATCACAATATTAATTTACTATTAATATGGAAGGCAATGCTCTCCATGTGTTTTTTTAGACCTTGAGAATGAATAAACATAACTAGTTTTTTTCATAAACTCGAAAACAATTTAATCATAAAGCTGAATTTTAATTTAGGTCCCCATTAAATTATTTTCAATTTTATTTATTTTGTATTTGATGATTTAATATAGATTCATCATCAAAAATAATGTCTAATGAAATTATTTATAAAATTTTATCAATTTAATTTATAGTCAAGGTGATATCTGACACTTTTTCATAAAAGCATGAAACTTGATACACATTCTAGTTTACACCATAACCAAATGATGTATTTTGTGTCATATCTCCTGAACCAAATATGATAACACAGAAAAGGTGATGTCTACCTCTATGTTCTGATGCTCAAGGATTACAATGATACCACATACAACAACTTAAACTTAATCATATTTTAAAATGTAATCAAATATAACAAAACATTGCATTTTTATTTTTGCCAAATAATAAAAAAAATACAAAACTGTATATTTTGTCATATTTAATATGTTTCTATAAAAAATTCCTTCACGTTTGTTGTCAAGTTTTCAAATGAACTTCATGTGTTCATGTCCTCATACGTGGAGATGCAGATGCTGAAATCACCGATTAGTCTATAGATACACTTTAGGCTGCGGTACATTATAAAACTAGTCCATGCTGATGCTGAAATCTCCGATTAGTCTATAGATACACTTTAGGCTGCCGCGGTACATTATAAAACTAGTCCATGCTGATGCTGAAATCTCCGATTAGTCTATAGATACACTTTAGGCTGCCGCGGTACATAATAAAACTAGTCCATGCTGATGCTGAAATCTCCGATTAGTCTATAGATACACTTTAGGCTGCCACGGTACATAATAAAACTAGTCCATGCTGATGCTGAAATCACCGATTAGTCTATAGATACACTTTAGGCTGCTGCGGTACATAATAAAACTAGTCCATGCAGATGCTGAAATCACCGATTAGTCTATAGATACACTTTAGGCTGCTGCGGTACATAATAAAACTAGTCCATGCTGATGCTGAAATCACCGATTAGTCTATAGATACACTTTAGGCTGCTGCGGTACATTATAAAACTAGTCCATGCAGATGCTGAAATCACCGATTAGTCTATAGATACACTTTAGGCTGCGGTACATAATAAAACTAGTCCATGCAGATGCTGAAATCACCGATTAGTCTATAGATACACTTTAGGCTGCTGCGGTACATTATAAAACTAGTCCATGCAGATGCTGAAATCACAGATTAGTCTATAGATACACTTTAGGCTGCTGCGGTACATTATAAAACTAGTCCATGTTGATGCTGAAATCACAGATTAGTCTATAGATACACTTTAGGCTGCTGCGGTACATATAAAACTAGTCCATGCAGATGCTGAAATCACCGATTAGTCTATAGATACACTTTAGGCTGCTGCGGTACATAATAAAACTAGTCCATGCAGATGCTTAAATCACCGATTAGTCTATAGATACACTTTAGGCTGCCACGGTACATTATAAAACTAGTCCATGCAGATGCTGAAATCACCGATTAGTCTATAGATACACTTTAGGCTGCCGCGGTACATTATAAAACTAGTCCATGCAGATGCTGAAATCACCGATTAGTCTATAGATACACTTTAGGCTGCCGCGGTACATTATAAAACTAGTCCATGCAGATGCTGAAATCACCGATTAGTCTATAGATACACTTTAGGCTGCTGCGGTACATTATAAAACTAGTCCATGCAGATGCTGAAATCACCGATTAGTCTATAGATACACTTTAGGCTGCTGCGGTACATAATAAAACTAGTCCATGCAGATGCTGAAATCACCGATTAGTCTATAGATACACTTTAGGCTGCTGCGGTACATAATAAAACTAGTCCATGCAGATGCTGAAATCACCGATTAGTCTATAGATACACTTTAGGCTGCCGCGGTACATTAATAAAACTAGTCCATGCTGATGCTGAAATCACCGATTAGTCTATAGATACACTTTAGGCTGCTGCGGTACATTATAAAACTAGTCCATGCAGATGCTGAAATCACCGATTAGTCTATAGATACACTTTAGGCTGCCGCGTACATTATAAAACTAGTCCATGCAGATGCTGAAATCACCGATTAGTCTATAGATACACTTTAGGCTGCCGCGGTACATTATAAAACTAGTCCATGCAGATGCTGAAATCACCGATTAGTCTATAGATACACTTTAGGCTGCCGCGGTACATTATAAAACTAGTCCATGCTGATGCTGAAATCACCGATTAGTCTATAGATACACTTTAGGCTGCTGTGGTACATTATAAAACTAGTCCATGCTGATGCTGAAATCACCGATTAGTCTATAGATACACTTTAGGCTGCCACGGTACATAATAAAACTAGTCCATGCAGATGCTGAAATCACCGATTAGTCTATAGATACACTTTAGGCTGCTGCGGTACATAATAAAACTAGTCCATGCAGATGCTGAAATCACCGATTAGTCTATAGATACACTTTAGGCTGCCGCGGTACATTATAAAACTAGTCCATGCAGATGCTGAAATCACCGATTAGTCTATAGATACACTTTAGGCTGCCGCGGTACATTATAAAACTAGTCCATGCAGATGCTGAAATCACCGATTAGTCTATAGATACACTTTAGGCTGCTGCGGTACATTATAAAACTAGTCCATGCAGATGCTGAAATCACCGATTAGTCTATAGATACACTTTAAACCGTGCCCCTGGCAACACTGCAGCTACAGACCGGATTGAATGTGAGTGTTTTGACACGCACAGCTCGTGCTGATCTCCTGCTCTTGTGCTGCAGTCCGTCGTTCCCGTTCCCGCACCCCATCAATCCGGTGGCGTATCAGCAGCTGTTGAGCCAGCAGAGAGGCCTGAGTGCGTTCGGACACACGCCGCCGCTCCTCCAGCCTCCACCCAGCTTCTCCAGCAGACACCCGCTGAGCCTCTCCGCCCTGCAGACGCCCGCCGCCAGCGCCCCCGAGACCAAGGTACCGCACACTCATCAGTTCCTCACCATGCTCTTTAATCGTTTCATTTTATATTAGATTAGGTTCCTGTGGCTCAGTGGTAGAGCATTGCGTTAGCAGCGTAAAGGTTGTGGGTTCGATTCCCAGGGAACACATGTACTGACAAATATATGTATAGCATGAATGCACTGTAAGTCGCTTTGGATAAAAGCGTCTGCTAAATGCATAAATGTAAATGTAGATTATTATATATATATATATATTTTAATTGTATGTACAAAAGGTGCTTTACAAATAAATAATACTAATAATGCTAAAAAATATTATCATTAGTTAAATAATTTATTTGTAAACTATTATTATTATTATTATATATTTATAGCACCTTTTATACATAATAAATATACATCATAATTAGTAATGGTAGTAATAATAATAAATATATATTTTATAATAAATTATTATATTTATACAATTATTATTATTAATGTAAATTTTATGTATTAAAGGTGCTATATAAAAAGCGGTAGTAGTAGTAATAAAAAAAAAAAATTATGAAATGTTAATTATTGTTAAATAATAATTGTGCATATTAATATATTTGTGTAGCACCTTTTATACATTAATTGTTTATATATTTATTGTACAACTGTATATATTTTATTTTATTTATAAAATTAGTTTATATATATAAGGTGCTATACAAATAGCAATAGTGGTAGTAATAATAAACATTTGCTAAATCATTATATTTTATTACTAATAATAATAATAATAATTCATTTATATAGCACTCAAAGCGCTTTACATTGTGAGGTGGGATCTATATTATTTTTATATCTATTACATTTTTAGTTATACAAATCTTAAAATAAATATATAAACAGTTATTTTGTTATAATATTATATTTATTGTACAATTAGTAGTAATAGTATTAGCAACGTTTATACACACAATTTATTTATCTATAAAATTTGGTAAACAATTATTTATTATTACTTATAATTATTATTATTTTAATATATTAAAATATTGTATTATTATAATTATTTGTATAGCACCTTTTATACATTATACATGTATTTATTAAAGGTGCTGTTCAAAGAATACATAAATATATAAATTCATAACATTAAACATTACATTTTATTTTTACTATTTATAATAATACTACACTATTATTCATTCATTAACTCTTTCACCGCCAGCATTTTTATTTTCTCTCAAATGTAATTGCCCCATAATATTTTGTTCTATGACTATCTGAACATGCAACACATCAAAATAAAGATCATACCCTCTAATTTTTTAGTTTAAACCAAAAAAATCTGTTTTATTCGAGCTTCAAACATAGATTTATCAACACTTGAATGTAGGTAGGTTTCAGCAAAAAGCTGAGAAAATTATTTTTTATCAAATAATCTGGATCATATTCAGTAATATTATGAACGCAAAGATGCAGTAGATGGCTTCCATCAGTATCCCAACGCTTCACACTTTCTGGATCCACACTTCACTCGCTAACATTAGACCGTTTTCATTTATACGCGGTTAGTGTTGACGATCGCATTATTTTTCATATGCATATGCTTCCATATGAGATCGATCGTTTCTGCGTCTTCCTCGCCTGTGTTTTTGATCGAGTGATTCTAGACTCATTCAGGAGACGCGTGATAGCGCCCCCTAGTGTATAACAGCGAGAACGCGGGAAAATCCCATGTTGATAATGTTGCAAAATAAATACATTTAAAATAAATAAAATCAGCCTGATTGTTATTAGAGCTGCACACTCGTTATGAGAGCACACGTCTGACAGCAGTGTTGATCTGTGGATCACGTTCAGGCGAGCAGAACCTCACTTTGGGTCGCAGCATCACATGTGCTCACTGCAGACCGTGGCGTCTCCATACTGACTGCTGCTCTCTCTTTCCTTCCCTCCTTCTTTAGAACACAAGTGGAGACTCTGCAGTCAGCAGCACGGTAAACCCCCTGAACAACAAGAGGTCAAAGGTCAAGACAGAGCTGGACGGGCCGCGACCTGAGTCGCCTTGCTCTCCGGTGAGAAAACACTGTGGCTCTGTCACAAAACCTAGAGAGCTGACTAGTTTACATCATAGAAGTCAACATCCTAACGCAACTGGAACCTCAAGGTCCACACTCAAATATTGAGTAAATTAAATATTAATATTAATATAAAATACATTTTGTTTTATGAATATATCAATATATTTATATTAATTAATTAATTTATAATTTAAAGTATAATGTTTACTGAAGCTTTTATAATACATTTTAATATTAATATAAGGTAGAATGGATTATATTAATATATAATATTAATAAAATGAAGTAATTCAACTATATTTATATTTATTTTTGTGTGTGCAGTATATCGTAGTATTTAAAAATCATTTTAAAAGTAGTCAAATAAATTTCCATTTTAATTAGATTTAACTATTTTATTATATATTAATACATTTTAGATTAATATTCACTGCAGATTTAATGTATTATAGTTATATTATGTAGTTATAATTATACTACATTTTATATTTATATAAAGTGGAATGTACTGTATTAATATAATAATATTACAAACATTTAAATATATGTTACACAGTAAATATTCAAATAAAATATAATTTATTAGATTAATATATAATGTTAAAATAATATATATTCCATATTAATCCAAAAATATTAAACCATTAATGTTCGTGTGTGTGGTGTATTTAAAAATAAATTAATATATGGTATATTAATGTTAATTTCCAATTTAATTAGATTTATTATAAATGAGCTTTTTGGCAATATTTTTCATTATTAAATATTATACATTTTAAAACAGCATCTCTTAAATGCATGTTAGATTTTTTCTAAGGCTGTAGCCGTGCATTCTGGGATAGCTTTCTATGTGAAATACTTCTATTGAATCTGACTTGTAATCTTCTATGATCCCTTGAAATGCTGTCTAGGTAGGCAGCTCACTAGATTAGGGAACAGAAGATGGAAAACAACAGGCTGCGAAAGGCCCATGCGTCTTGTTATTCCGAAAAAAAACTGTGGATTTTTCTCTGGGAAACGCTCTGTACTGATCAATGACGGGCCAGGAGGCCCCCGGGAGCTGCCGGCGTCCCCCGACCCCCTTCTTCACACGCACTGCGCAAGAAAAACTCCAGCTGATAAGAGCTTTACACGCGCTTGCTGCGTTTCTCTCGCGGCCGTGTAAACTGTGCCAGAGCACTTCATTTTCATGAAATATTGGCCGGCTGTTATTGTCACCTGAGAGTTTTTTCCCCCTCTCTTTCTCTCTCTCTCGCACGGCTCATCTTTTGACAAATCTGCGGCTGCTCTTGGCGGTGAGGCAGGTTGGTGCTTGATGCATGGGGAATAAGGCGGCTGGCGTCGTCTTGGGGCCAATAGAATTGATGAAGATAGCTCACGGGGCAGAGATAAACATGCTGCAGTCAGCATGCCGCGTGTGTGTGTGTTGCATCGCTACCCACAGCAGTGCAGCGGTCCGATCGCTCTTAACACCACACACGCGTCCTTACAAGCGCACAATTAATGTTTCGTCTTCATACTACGATTCTGGTCGAGTAAATAATATATCAGCGTTCAGGGAGTGCCGATATTGAGCACAACGGCACGTTTCGCACGGCGTTTGTCTGCCCAGTGGCCACTAATGTCACAAGGTGTTGATATTTTGTTGGTTTTAAGCTAGATTCAACGTTTTTTCAACGTCAAGCAAACATTGCGTTTTGACGTCTACGTGATTTTCATTTAAAAAAAAATTAACATCTATCCAATGTTGGACTTAATGTCAAGTCAACACTGACTTTTAACTTCAATCCGATTGTCATTTTTAACCAAAGTTTACTCTCTGTACAATGTTGGAGGCTGGCGTCTCACCAACACTAGGTTTTGACGTCAACCCAATTTTAATTTCTTACCAAAATTCAATGTGTTCAATGTTGGAGGTTGATATTTGATTGAAAACAGGTTGAATATATAACATCAGTTTCATGTAGAAAACTGGCGACAGCTGACATTGATATTTTGTTGTTTTAAAGCCATGGTATTAAGCAAGATTCAACGTTTTTTCAACGTCAAGCAAAAATAGCATTTTGACGTCAATGTGATTTTCGTTTCCAAACAAAATTAAACATCTATCCAATGTTGGACTTAACGTCAAGTCAACACTGACTTTTGACTTCAATCCGATTGTCATTTGTAACTAAAGTTTACTCTCTGTTTAATGTTGGAGGTTGACATCAATCCGATTTTTACAACCAAAAGTCAACATCTGTACAATGTTGGAGGCTGGCGTCAGGCCAACACTGGATTTTGACGTCAAGCTAATTTTTATTTCCAACCAAAATTTTTCATCTATCCAACTTTGGTGGAAACTTCAAGCCAACTCTGGGATTTGATGTCAACCTTTTTGTTTCCAACCAAATTTCAATGTTTGTCCGTTATTGGAGGTTGACGTCAAACATACACTAGGTTTTGACGTCAACCCAATTTTAATTTCTAACCAAAATTCAATGTGTTCAATGTTGGAGGTTAATGTAAAGCCAAAGTTTGAGGTTGACATCAATCCAACACTGAGTTTTGACTGCAACCTGATTTTAATTTCTAACCAAAATTTAGTGTTTGTTCAATGTTGGAGGACATCAAGTCATTATTGGATTTTGTATGTAAACTCAATGTTGTAGGCTCACGTCAAGCCAATATTGGGTTTGAACATCAACCAAAATGTAACGTCTGTCCTAAGTTGGAGGTTGAATTTAAAAACAAAGCTAGCTTTTGGACATCAACCCAATTGTCCTATACAACTAAAATTATATCTGATCAATGTTAGAAGTTAATGTAATGTCAAAGTTGAGGATGACATCAACCTACATTGGGTTTTGGGTTCAACAACCGATTTTTGTTTCCAACCAAAATTCAACGTCTGTCCATTGTTGTCCAAATTATTGTCCAATGCCAGATGGGTGTGTTGCGTTTTAGTCTGTGCCGTGTCGGCAATATGCTTGACTTGATGCTTTGGCTCCTTCTGGGATTATTTATGAAAAAAAATACTACAAAAAATTATTTGCTTAAATGTTGAGTAAACGGATGAAAAAATGTGTCCGTGACAAATTTTCCAAAACTTTCTTGTCTGCTGTAATTCTGAACATTGGGTCATGAAATCTGCACACAAATGTTTTCACAAACATATGATTCACCAATAATTCTCTACTAAATTAATAGTATGATTAAGTCAAGATGGCGCCGAGGATGGCAGCCGTGTTGCGAGCTCCGGGAAAACTTTGCAGTTTTTCGTATGTTTTATTTGTTTTTGTTGTTTTACGTGTTAGATGTTGTTAGTATAACTGTCTCACGATAGAGACACGCTCTTGAACATTGGTTCCTCCGTCGGCAACGCAAACCGGACTTTGAGTTTCTGAACGCCGGTGGAGTGTTCAAAGACACGCATCAGAGCCCTTTGTGTGGGTTGCGGCGAGAGACGCCGCCGGCGCGAAACGAGGAAAGCGAGCTGGCGTTCTCGTCAGACTGAGGCGCCGTGCTTTCCGACCTCCTCTTCCAACCATTTTACTGGCCAACGCTTCAGTCACTGGATAACAAACTCTGTGAACTGCGGGCGGATCTCATACCAACGAGAAACAAGGGACTGCTGTGTTATTTGCCTCACAGAAACCTGGATGTCTGCTATTGTTCCAGACTCAGCCATCGAGCTCACGGGCTTCTCGTGCACCGCTCGGACAGAACGGAAGAGCTCACAGGAAAAGCAGAGGCGGGGTGTTTGCTTCTACATCAACAACTCATGGTGTAATGAAAGGAACATACACTCTATTAAATCCTTCTGCTCCCCTGATCTGGAATTTCATACGCTTCTGTGTCGACCGTTCTGGCTACCGAGGAATTTACAGCGATCATAATCACGGCTGTTTATATCCCCCCAAGCCAACACAGACCAGGCACTCAGGAACTGTACAGGAATATAAGTGAGCAAGAAACCACGCACCCAGATGCAGCTTTTGTTATCACAGGGGACTTTAATAAAGCCAACTTCAAAAATAGCTCCAAAATACTTTCAACACGTCACCATCAACACGCGTGGAGATCGTGACACTCGACCACTGTTACTCCCCTTCCGGGACGCATACAAGTCCCTCCCCCGCCAACCTTTCGGCAAATCGGATCACTCTTCCGTTCTGCTCCTGCCTGCTTATAGGCAGAAACTGAAACGTGAAGCACCCGCTCTCAGGACAGTTCATTGTTGGTCAGACCAATCGGATGCTATACTACAGGACTGTTTTGATCACGTGGACTGGGACATGTTCCGGGCAGCGTCTGATGACGACATAGAGGCGTATTCAGATACGGTCACGTGTTTCATCAGGAAGTGTATAGACGATGTAGTTCCGACCAAAACAATCCGGATCTACCCCAACCAAAACCGTGGATTAACAGCGATGTTCGATCAGCCTTGTCAGCGGACATCTGCCTTTAAATCGGAAACACTGACGATCGGAAACAAGCCAGTTACGATCTCAGGAGATCCATCAAAGCAGCCAAACGAACATATAAAACAAAGTTGAAGAACACTTCAACAACAATAACCCAAGAAGCATGTGGCAGGGCATCAACAACATCACAGGCTTTAAAGGGAATAAACCGGCTACTGTGAACATCGCCGCCTCACCGGATGAGCTCAACACCTTTTATGCTCGGTTCGAGGCTGATAACACCGCACACACAGAGAGCGCTCACACGGCTGCTGCAGAAGAGGTCAGTCCACTCACCCTTTCTGTCGCGGATGTAACTCGATCCTTTAAGCGGGTGAACATCCGTAAAGCCGTGGCCCAGATGGCATACCAGGCCGTGTGCTCAAAGCATGCGCTTTCCAGCTAGCCGGGTTTTACAGATATTTTCAATCTGTCCCTCTCTGTCTGTGGTTCCCTCATGCTTCAAAAATCCATCATTGTGCCCATACCAAAGAAAAATAAAATCACATGCTTGAATGACTGGAGGCCCGTTGCTCTGACCCCCATCTTCAGCAAGTGTTTTGAGAAGCTTGTCAGGGACTACATCTGCTCTGTGCTGCCTGCTTCACTGGACCCACTACAATTTGCATACCGCAGTAACCGTTCCACAGACGATGCTATTGCCTTCACCCTGCACACTGCTCTCTCCCACCTGGAAAATAAGAACACCTATGTGAGGATGCTGTTCGTGGATTATAGTTCAGCATTTAACACTATAGTGCCTGCCACACTGGTTGCGAAGCTCCAGACTCTAGGACTGAACAGATCTCTGTGCAGCTGGATCCTGGACTTCCTGACAGGCAGAAGTCAGGTGGTCAGAATGGGCAACAACACATCATCCCCCTGATCCTCAACACTGGTGCACCGCAGGGCTTGCGTCCTCAGCCCACTCCTGTACTCCCTGTACACACACGACTGTACAGCTACACAGCTCTCAATGTCATCGTCAAATTTGCTGATGACACAACGGTGATAGGCCTGATCACCGACAACGATGAGACGGCCTACAGAGAGGAGGTGAGTACCCTGACTAAATGGTGTCAGGAGAACCACCTCTCACTCAACATCGACAAGACCAAGGAGCTGGTGGTGGATTACAGGAGACAGAGCAGAGAACACACACCATCACCATCGACAAGACACCTGTGGAACGGGTGACCAGCTTTAAGTTCCTCGGCGTCACATCACTGAGGATCTCACATGGTCTGCTCACACAGATGCAGTGCTGAAGAAGGCACATCAGCGTCTCTTCTTCCTGAGACGGCTGAGGAAGTTTGGAACGAGCCCCAGAATCCTCAGGTCCTTCTACACCGGCACTGTGGAGAGCATCCTGACCGGCTGTATCACCGCCTGGTATGGAAACAGCACCGCTGGCAACCGCAGGGCTCTGCAAAGGGTCGTGCGAACTGCCCGCCACATTGTTGGAGGTGAGCTTCCTCCCTCCAGGATATCTACACCAGGCGGTGTACAAGGAAAGCCCGGAGGATTATCAAAGACTCCAGCCAGTCCCACAGACTGCTCTCTCTGCTGCCCTCAGGCGACGTTTCCGCAGCATCCGATCCGCACTAGCCGACTGAGGGACAGCTTTTTCCCTCAGGCTATCAGGCTAATGAACAGTCACAAATAACTCACCTACATCACACTCCCACTCACACAACATGCCATGCACTGCACTTTAACACCGTTCAACTGGACTACACGCACACACTGCACTAACACAACCTATCTGCTATCACTGGACACCATACGATGCACATCCACGACACTGCATATGAATAATCTGTTGCACCTTTGCACATCTATCTACTGCTCAACCAATCTGCTGTTAATTTATAATCTGTTGCACCTCACATTATTACTATGTATAGACCACATTATGTATACTGTACATAATGTGGATGTGTACATACTGGTGTATAATGTGTCGTTGATAATTGAGTA
>CM050431.1:24729539-24754539 GCA_027564155.1 Gymnocypris eckloni scoliostomus
TGTGTGTGTTTCAGTTCGAGGGCTGCTTTAAGGCATACTCGCGTCTGGAGAATCTGAAAACACACCTGCGCTCACACACGGAGAGAAACCCTATGTGTGTGAGCACGAGGGCTGCAACAAGGCCTTCTCCAACGCCTCGGACCGAGCCAAACACCAGAACCGCACACACTCCAATGAGGTAAACACACACTCGCCTTCATCCGGCACAACTCTGCAGTCAAAGTGTTCACACAAACATTCACAGGATTCCTCGACTTACTTTCAAGTCATTCATACATGACTCAAATATGAACATATCCAGGATATATTTCAAACCATAATGTAAAAAATTATAAAAAATAAAATTATATGTGTGTATATATACACACACACACATTACTAAAACTTAAAATATATTAAAATATTTATATATAATTGGACCTTTAAGAAGTTTTGCACATTATTTTCTTTTTGACTTTTGTGTTTTACATAATTTATTGTATTACAACCAATCAAAATACTTAATTTCAATAAACATAAATAAATACAACCGCAGTACAACAAATGCTAGCATGATGTATAAATATTTTTGTAAAGTATTAAAAAGTAATATTTTTGCATTTATATTTTTTTTCAGAATTTACTGTAATATAGCCAATATTGTAATACATTTTATTTCAATAAGCATACCATGTTAATTGAAATAAAAATAAAACCGCAGCACAACAAATGCTACCATGATATATATTTAATTTAGTAAAGTAGTAAGTAGTATAAATAATTTACTAATATACATATGAATTAACTAATAATAATATATAACTAATAAATAAATAATAATAATAAATAATAATATTTTACTAATAAAAATAAATTAATTCAACAAAATAAATCATAATTTACTGTATTGCAGCCAATCAAAATACTGTAAATGTAAATAAGCATAAATTGTTAATTAAAAATAAATAAAACAGCAGTACAACAGATGCTATCATGATGTATAAATATTTTGTAAAGTAAATTAATAAATAATATTTTAATATATATTTGCATTATAATAATGAGAATGACATTTTCATGGTAATAATAAAAATGGTAATTATAATTAGGTAGGTGAATCATGAAAATACTGTCAAAATGCAATCGTAATGGTCCTATAGCCTTAATTTTCTTCAAAAATAATTAATTTTTTAATATTGGGGTGACCTAGACTTCATCTTGACAAATTATGTGACATTTAAGCTGCTCTTTTACATACAGTGGAAGTGGATGGTGACCATGAGAGTTACCTCGAAAAACACTTAAATGTCAGTTTGTTCGTTACAAAGCGCTATAAATCAACTAGCGACATGAGGGTGAACAGTTTATGACAAAATATTCCTATAAACTCCGAGCAAAGACGTGGGTCGACTCCATAAGATCAGTTAACGTCATCCACGTGGGAGTTTCGGGTGTGTGCCGCCCCACCAGTCGTTCTTCAGAGGAAGAATCAGATAATCTACTTCTCTGTGGCATTAAGGATCTGCTAACTGCCTAATGCTATGTAAATGTGCCATTTTCAGCATACGCTAACAAATTTAGGCCAGAATTAGATTTGTTTTCGCATTCACTCATCATGTGTAGTGATTGCTCCTGGATGCCCAACGCTGTCCCATTAACCGGCAACGTGTGTGCCTGAATAATGAGCTGTGAAGCTAATGAGTACGGCAACCCACAATACATTAGTGAGAATCAACCACGTCCCCAGCGGAGAAACAGACCACCTGCAGACCGCGCATAGAAAATGAAACCTGGCGCCATTTCCCTTCTGGGTTGATCCATCATGAGCTTAAGGAGGGAGAAAGATCATTTCATCTCAACTTTATTAGTAAACAACCATGCATCACAAACGCTTAACATTCGCACAATCAGTATGTCAGCGCACGCGTTGTAATTTATTCCTCTAATCTACCGCTCCATTTGAAGATAATCTGACTTAACAGGAAGAGATAAAACTCTAATTCAATGTCGTTCATTTGACTGTTAGAGGGTCGTGTGAAATGGAGTAATATTTATCTCCACAGAAACCCTACGTGTGTAAGATCCCGGGCTGCACAAAGCGCTACACCGATCCCAGCTCGCTCCGGAAACACGTCAAAACCGTCCACGGCCCCGAAGCTCACGTCACCAAGAAACAACGAGGCGACCTGCCGTCCAGACCTCATCCGCCCAAGGAGAATGGAGAGAATGAAGCGGGAACCAAGCTTTCGGTCCGAACGGCGGAGGAGAAACTCGAAGCCAACAGCACAACTAGAGGAGTCGAGGACTATCTGCAGGTCAAGTCCATAAAAACAGAGAACTCTATGGTAAGATCTAGTGTGAATGAGGCCCAAAACAAACTCTACACAAGTATGTTTCTGGCCCAAAAAAACGATTGTGTTTGATCTTTATGGATGCATAACAAAATGTATGTAATTTGAATAACAAGATTAGTTTTTTGCATGCCTGTAATCTGTACTCCCAAATATATTATTCATTGCTGATTAAATATACATTAAAATGTTTTTGTCCATCAGAGGTTATGCTAATCCAGACATACTAACAAAGCATGCTGCAGTGATCTATCCATCTTTAACCGCTCTCTCTACATGTGCTTCCTGCTATCTCTTTCCTGTTTCTCTCCAATACACTTTCCGTAAGGACAGACTTTACTGAGGTGAGCGCAGATACTGTTTTAATGTCTTAATATCAGTCGGTTTCCACAGTTATTTTTATTGGGCAGTTGACAAATGACAGGATTTTGACCTCTTTTCCAACATCAAAATGTATTTATGTAAAGGAAATGAATATGAAAGTAACTGCACATACATTACAAATATATCTTCTTTTCAAACTAACAACTTTGAAAATTCCTGTTGGTGTCCTGATTCGCAATATTTTCAAGGATCCCCAAAAGATTGGCCATTTAGAACATACCCAGCATATTGAAATTGGATTTCTATGCACATTTTTTTAATTTCGACATTTCTGTGCATGTCAGCTGCCCATTTACAGTATGCATGGTAAATGTCTTGCACGATTCTCTCTTTTTATGTTTAATCTTTTCTTTTTTCCATGGTGTTATATCATGAAAAGCTCACACACAGAGCTGTAAAATCAAATTCAGGATACAGTATGATAGTGCACCTCTTTCTATCAAAGATATTTGGGTGTTGAATTCATCACTGCATCAAAAAATTTGGTCCCATTCATTGTGCAATTGCCTGAGATCTGTTGGCGCACAGAGGGCTTCTAATTTCCATGGGCTTCCACCCCAACAATCCAGCCCAATCCCCCACAGTCCGAGATCTAACGCTCCCACCCGGCACTCAAGGATAAAGCCATTAGTGGATTAATATTATATCAGTGGGACTGTTTTTGTGTCCTGAACAAATAGTGCCAGTGATCAAGCTGTGATCAAGAATGGCTCCCCGTTCACGTGGGGACAGAATACATTTGCTTCATTCAAGGGATGCGCTGTCAAATGGCGTGACTACAAAGGCGTGCGTACCTTAGCTGTTGAGAGCATTCCCTTTGTGTATTCATTCCAGGCCCATGCATAATGCACAAAGAGGTTGCCAAAGGAAATAACGATTTGTCAGGCACTTAACCTAGCTTTCTGTGAGGGGAGGAAAAGACATGGGATGTGTCTAGAGGAAGGGTGTTTTCCCAAACCTCGACTCAGTATGCTCATTATTTGCAATTTACACTTGGGAAAGTGATTGTAAGCATTGTGTATTTGCATTCTGTCCCTTTTTGGTCATTCTCTACATTGAGCTTCTTGAGTAAACAAACTTTCCATCTGTCCCCCTCAGATGTATCAGTCCAGCCCTGGTGGTCAATCATCATGTAGCAGCGAGCCGTCACCACTTGGCAGTGCCTCCCACCATGATGGTGGACTAGAGCCGACGGGACTCAGCGGGGGCAGCATGGGAGATCTGAGCGCCCTGGACGATATGCCCCTTGTGGATTCCACCGTCTCCACAGGGATGTTGGGCCTCCATCTTCGGAAGAACGCTAGCCCTGCTTACAGACTCACACACCTGAAGCAGGAAAGGCTGAAGTCGGTGAGGGACTCGTGCTCCTGGGCAAACCCAACTCCTCCTGCCCCCAGCACAAAGCTTCCACCCATCAATATCGGTGAGTAAACAAACTGAAAAGAAGACAGATTTGACCACTTTTCCACAACCGATGCATCCCCGAATTAGGCTTGCAGTGATAGTCGGTGTTGTCACACGTTGATTAACCGATTGGAAAATTTCCTCACCGTAACAACCCTACCCCAAATCCAGTTTTTATTTCTCTAAATTCAGCTTTTCTCTGTTGCAGGTTCTTTATTGGAAGGTTCTGGCATTTTGTGTGATCCAGGACTTTCTATCTCCAGCCCACGCTTGGGCGACCTTTGTCCTGGAGAGACTACTGTTCTGAGTCAGCTGGTGGAGCGCCGTGACAGCTTAGCCAGCACCGTGAGCTCGGCTTACATCCTCAGCCGTCGTTCATCTGGAATCTCGCCTTGCTATTCCAGCCGCCGGTCCAGCCAAACCTCGCAACCTGGTGGTCGTCTTAACAACATAAGCTCGGCCGGCTCCTACGACCCCATTTCCACCGATTTGTCTAGAAGGTCCAGCGAGGCCAGCCAATGTGGAGGACTCCCCAGTCTACTCAGTCTGACTCCTGCCCAACACTACAGACTCAAAGCCAGGTATGCTGCTGCCACAGGAGGCGCTCCACCCACCCCTCTTCCTAATATGGACTGCATGAGCCTAAGGACTCGGATGGCCCTGTTAGGGGATTCCCATGATGTGGCCACGCTCCCTATCAATTCCCCTTCAGTTCCTAGAAGGTGTAGTGACACCAGCTATGCTCACCGTAGCATCTTGCCCCATGGGGTGATGGGAAACATCACTCGAAGAGCAAGCGACCCAGTTAGAAGAGTAGGCACAGAGCAGCATTCCCTCCAGCAACGTTACAACAGCATGTCCAATGTGAACCCCTATCAGTCATTACACCCTTCTGCATCTAGTCGACACTTTTCACAAATCAACAGCCAGTCCGAGGGTAATGTAAATCGCCACCTATATCCACCCAGACCTCCTAGCATTTCTGAGAATGTGGTGATGGAAACCATGGTCGGTAACATGGACAATCAAAACAATGGTCTTGATGATGCAGTGATGTTGACTGATGATGTCGTTCAGTACCTTACATATCAAAATGGAGATTCTGTCCAACATGGGGCCGCGTACCATCATCACCCTGGACAAAGCATCCACAGCTTTGGCTCCCCGCAGCAGTCCCATTACCAGAGACGCCTAGCCTTGGTGGAGGGCAACATGAATGCCGTAACGCGACAAACTGCAGCTCCAAGCTCCCAGCAGACGTTTCCAGATTCCCTCAGCGACACTAAGAGCCAGATGCCGGTGCAGTGGAATGAGGTCAGTTCAGGGACAGTGGATTTATCTCACGGCCAAACCAAGCAGGGATCAGGGCGGGGAAACCTCACAGCACTCCAACAAAAACAAAACGTCAGCCCCTTTCAGAACGTCAACTCTAACCAACAAGTTGGGCTGATGAGTCACAACCTCGCTCACACTGCCCAGCAGAGTCACGTGCAACAGAATAGCGAGTTTAATTCCCAGAGGATCAACCAGAGGCCACCCTTACACCTGGCTAGCACAGAGCAGGCTAACTTTCTGCATGGTTACCATCAGGTTTCTGCTTTGAATGACATCAATGTAAGCATGCTGAGTCCGTCTGGTAAAATGCTGATGGCACAGCCTGGCATTGTCCAGAATAACAGGGTACGAGCTCAGCCGGTGGCTAGTCAAAGCAATGCCACTTTTCCAAATCATCAGGGAAATTATTCCCAGATGAACATCAACCAGCAAAGCTTTGGCATTCCGGCCCAGAATCCCACGCTGAATGGAAACCACGGACTGCTACAGCCAAGGCCGCCCCCAGAACCCAAACCCTACAGCCGGCAGCCCTCAGGGCCAATGACAACTGCAGCGCAACAGCTTGGTTACCCACAATCCAACTTTAGCCCCACATATGACACCTCCGAGGCCAGTCCCAAAAAATTGGCTGATGTGGGTGTCAACAGTACAAATACCAACGGCATGTTCTACACTGGGCAGATTCACATGTTCAGTTCCAGAAGTCTGGGAATGTCGGATGCAGAGAGCGCAGCCATGGCCGCCGTGGGCTCCCCTGAAACAAATCAGGTCTCCAGCACAGTGGATTCAAACGGAGCAGAGCATCCGCAGATCGACTTTGACATCATGCTGGATGATGGCGATCACTCCAGCCTCATGTCTGGAACTTTAAGCCCCACCCTCCTCCGCAGCCTATCCCAGAATTCCTCCCGCCTCACCACGCCCAGGAATTCAGTGACGTTGCCCCCGGTTCCTGCGGGAATCGGCAACATGGCCATCGCAGACATGAGCTCCATGCTGACTGCGCTCGCAGAGGAGAGCAAGTTCCTCAATATGATGTCATAGGAAAAACAGGAAGTACAAGCACAAGATTTAAAAAGACAGCTTTTAAGGTGTATGACTTTGAACAAGGACATAATATTGCGTAAACCTTTTTACATACTTTTTAAAAGTGTATTATGTATTAGTTGAAACTTTGGTAGCATCTTTTTTGTTTTGTTCAAGAAGCCATACTTTGCCTTAGACCAGTGTATATATAGCACATATGAACAGACAGAGAATTTGATAAGCGACAGTCCTGTATTTTTATACGACTTCTGAATTGATGACATGAACACAGGAACAAGTGCCTCGCTGTGCCCAAGCATATGCAGGAATTACATTACTCTAGCAGTATGGGACTGTATCTTTTCTGTCCTCTTCAATGGATATGAAGAGGTTTTGTATATTCTGTAAATTAAATGTAATATTATGCTTCCTATCCTTGTTTGTACTAGACAGGAGAGAGGGTCTAAATGAATATGCAGTTAAAATATTGTGAAATGTAAAACTTGACACTTGAAAGTGTGGTTCAGAATCAGAAATCCCTCATTTTGTTTTGATTTACTGAACACCTGAATGGAATCATTCAATAACATTGCTCTAAAGAGACTGCGACCCTCAAGTCTAAACCAAACTCTCTGAGCAAACCGCACAACTGATTATCACGGACTGTTGAACTCAATATACAGAAACATGTTTAAACTGTCCTGTTGTACACAGATTCCTTTTACAAAGCTGGATCATGTAGATATATTTTGTACATTTCTAATTAAATACAATATTGTTGTTTTTCTACTGTGTTGTTTGATTCTTCATTTTATACGCTGGGCATTTGTGAAGAATATTCGACTAAGAGTTAAATGCCTATGGTTTTATGCAAAGCAATTTACATTGCATTCAGTCTACACATCCGTTCTTGCTTTCCCTGGGAATCGAACCTATAACCTTGTCATTGTTAGCACCATTCTTCACTGATTGAGCTACAGGAATTGAGTCTTTGGATATTTGTTCTTGTGATAGTGTTGTTAGAGTGTTTATGGATGTAGAACGTAAATGCAATCTGCTCTTATCCTGTGCTGGTAATGCATTTGTGCTTGTATGCCACATGTCGGTCACTTGAAGACAAGTCAGGCAACAGTCCAAGGAAGTCACATGACTTTATAAATTGTTTTTCTCTTTATTTCATTTGAGAGTGGGCTACTTTAAGAGAACTAGAGAACTGAACGCGCATTTTGTGCATACTGAGCAGGTTCTGGAGTAAACCGCCATGTTTTCTCAAATGAACAGTGGCAGACTGACCCAAAGGAGTGGCTGCCTAAACCACATAAAACACACACTTGAAGGAAACGGTCCAGGGACGAGGTCTTCGGAGTAAAAGCCTCAGGAACAAATGGTTTTATTCTGACAGTGAATTCAGCCGAGGCCTCGTTTGATCTCCTGTGTCTGATAGCTGGAATTTCATATTCTCTCTGAGAAATGAAAGAGCAGGGAAAATAGCCTTAGGAGGAATAGCCTGAGGATAAAAAGAAAAAAAATCGAGAAAGAGTGTTGAAGTTTGAGAGCGGACAAAAGGGAAATTGCCAGTGCAGTGGGTTGAAAGGCATTGTAAAGACGCAACCCTAGTGACCTTCTGAGAGAACTGTATCTGCCTTAATGATATAAGACAATTAAAGTGTGCATGCTATCTAGAGCAATTTGTTTATAAAAATAATTTCATATTTGCATGGTTTTTGATTATCACAGGCATTTCTAAGATGCTTTTTATTGCCAGTGACAAAAATGTTGACTTATCCCTCAGTTTGTAAAACTTTTACTGTGCTTTTACAGTGGAAGTATACGGGGCAAGAGTACCAGAGGATTTCACTTCCAAAGTAGTGGAAATGTTTTTCTGTATAGCTGAACTTTTTATGTGTTTCTGACGTAATTCCCTTAGATGGATTGTCTCTATATAAGAGTTGTTACATCACTTACATCTTATCCTTACGTCTACCTAAAAGTTACCAGGTTTATTGGTTTCACATGACTAGAGCTAAAATCCATGTCATCTTTACTAGCTTGTACTTTTCTGGGAACTTTGTGGCACTTCTCATGTTACTAAACTCCAAGCATGAACTGTTTTTGTGGCATTATTCCTCATAGAGAAAACTAAATCGACAAAATTATATATACAGGTGCATCTCAATAAATTAGAATGTCGTGGAAAAGTTCATTTATTTCAGTAATTTAACTCAAATTGTGAAACTCGTGTATTAAATAAATTAAATGCACACAGACTGAAGTATTTTAAGTCTTTGGTTCTTTTAATTGTGATGATTTTGGCTCACATTTAACAAAAACCCACCAATTCACTCTCAACAAATTAGAATATGGTGACATGCCAATCAGCTGATCAACTCAAAACACCTGCAAAGGTTTCCTGAGCCTTCAAAATGGTCTCTCAGTTATCATTTCAAAAACGCTTCTAGCCAAAAACATGGTCAATCTGAACCTTTAAGTGAGAGTAGCACCATATTTAGATTTTGACAGAAATGAAAACGAGGCTGTGAGGGAAAGAATAACCTACATAAATTCAATCCCTTACAAAAAATTAACCAGGCATTAAAGTAAGAGTGTAGTAATCATGTTTTTTGGTGTAGACTATTGACAGTTTTACTACAAATACCATGGTTAAACTGTGGTACGTGTAGCAAAACCATGTTTCATATATGGTTACCATAGTTTAACTGTAACCATAGTTTAATCTACGTTATTTATTTTTTATATTCGTGAGGGATGGATTGTACGTTTAACAAAATTGTTAAGATGACGAAATGTCTTTCTGACAGAAAAAAAAATATTTCGGGGGACAAAAACTACATAAAGCTATAAAGTTAAGTTGTAAAGCCCATCAGTCTAGTAGCGTTAAATTCAAAATGGCGTCTGACCTGATTAAGTATGAAGATGATGACTGAACGTAAATATTGAGCGTTTCTCTTGAAAGTATCCAAAACAGTGTCACCTGAAACTTTAAATGGGACAGGAAATTTAAGAGCATCCATTAACTTCCCCTCAGAGTACAACGAGAGCCGCGGAGAAAGACAGACAGGTAAAAGGAGAAGGAGCGCGCGGGCTTGTGGGATTTGGTAATGGTGTGTGTTGAGAGCGGGGCTCAGGAGATCGCTGAGCTAACGATGCTGTAATGTAGTGCTGCTGTCCGCATGAGCAGCGGCGTGACGGATTGGGTGAGCAGCGAGAGCAGACCGGAGAACTCCACACACACACCGGCCGATCAATCAATTAAAGACACGGCAGAGAGAGACGATAATTAACACACTGCAGGCCGAGACTCTCACGCGCACACACGCACGCCGCTAGTCAGTGCACTGCACTTGGCCAGAGATTAGCCTTTTTCACAAGAATCGGAAATTACGTCAGCGCAGGGTAATGTTTAGTTCCGTTACCGGTATGCGCCTATTATATTAGTATGCCTTTTTCTCAAATAATGCTTCTTACCTTTTCCGTTTTGTCCAAGTTGTAATAATCTACAAAGAAATAACCTTTTACTTGTTTGCATTAAGATATGTCAGAGCAAGATATTTTCAGTTGAGACAGCTCAAACATGCATTTTAGTCTGGGACTCGTCTTGAAACCGGAGGTTAATGCTCAGGCAAATCCCTGTTTATAGCCTTTAATTTCCAGTACATTTGAGTTTATTATCTCAATTTACTCAAGTCATTTCCCTCGAATCACCACATCATTATAAATTACTTGCCAATGTCAACATGTATGTCCATATGCACATTTTTCCAAGAATACATTCACAATTCTGAGTCCAGTTGAAGCATATTAAACTCAACACAACAACGTAATCTGATGCAATAGGAATAAAGTCATGGTGAGTCATCTCTTGTTTAATATGTATTTCCCAGGGCAATGTACATTTAAGCCATCATGTTAATAATGCAAAGGAAATCAAGTACAATATTACTTTAATAATAATAAATTATTATTATAATGACAAAAATCATGTCATTATGCACAGCCAGGACCAAATGGACAGAACGACAAAACTAACTGAATTATAAATTGCCACCATTTACAATTAAACAAACTTGCATTTGTGATGATGCAAACAGTTAATTGTGAAATGTTTGTGCTTTGTAGAGTAATGTACCAGCAGTTCAAGCATTTTCATAATGTTTAATTCGTTAAAAAAAACACTTCTCGAACTTGTTCTTGTTAAGTACGGCTGTTGTCACCAGAAAAACTTTTACCCTGCAAGCACCAATCTGTAAGCCAGAAACACAGAAGTGTGAAAAGGGCTCATTCCCTTTGTCCAAACACCAACACTCGCGGTCTTTGCACTTGACCACTTATATGATGTATTTCATGTATTTGGCCCCCAAGTGTCCAAGTGAGGATGAAGACCACAAGTGTGTCACTTTTCATTATGGGACACACTTAGCATATAGTGTTGTAAAAATGCTAGCTTTTATTTTAATTTTAAATACTTTGCATTTTAAAATCAACTTCTAAATGTCTGTCCAGTAGTCTCTATAATAACATGACACAATTTAATTTGTGGTGCTTCTAATTAAGTGATGAAAAGCCATTGCAAATGTTATACAAAATAAATATCATCAATAAAACACAATTTTTTTACCAAATTATATGTAATATCTAATTATTATATTAATATTTAACTTACATTGGAAAAGTTCCGTGACTTCTTGCAAGATCTCTTCAAAAATCGTACGATTTATTTCCAGAACATGATGCATGATGGGATACACTATGCCTGGAATAGCGCTCCGGAGCTTAGTTATTGCTTAGTGTAAAACATGTTGAAGATTAGCAGATAGGCTCTCGATTCTTTAGATGATATGTTACCTCTAAAAAGCTGTTTATTCAGCGAAGCCTCTCCTCCATTGACATCATTAAAATGAAACGGCTTCTGGTCTCCTTTCCGTTAGCAATAGCCGTTACGCTTTTTGGGTTAAAGGTTGCAGGATTGCCTTCCAGTGGCTTTAACTGGGCCATCCCACACACGCTTAACCCATTTAATCCCAAAATTTTCCCAGACATGAAAATATCCAAATGATGTGTCATTAGTAACCCTTTGAAATAATCAATAAATAATCGAAGAAATTTGGACTGGAGCATTTTATGATTGGTCAAAATTGTGACCGGTGGGATAATATGTAATATACTGAATTAATATACTGTATTTCTGCAATTATCAAAATTGTTAGGCCTATATATCTCAGTCCAGCTATTATAAACAATTTGATCACATTCTATGATTACTATTATGCATAAAACTCTTATACAACATTGATAGGAATACTAAGATAAAAGACAAAAATAATATTGTTACTTTATTGTAATATATATATTACATTTTTTTATATTAGTGATAGCAGTAACTTGTAACATTTGATATTTTAATGTAGTGCAGTATTCACTGTAACTTTTTTTTATTGCAACAGCAATTATATGTGTATGTATACAGTATGCACTGTATTATCCCACCAGTCACTATTGTTACCATCAAAATATTTACTAATTCTATTTCCAAACTGAATAATTCTGAATTCATATATTAATACTAGACACCTTAAAGATAATGTGGACCAAAAATCTTTGTCCTATCTTCATGTTAACATACATTACAAGCCATTCGTTTCAGAGATTTGATGCAGTTATCATCTTCTCAAGGTGCAAACAGGAATTAAACTGGTTTGGTCATGTGACAATTTGCACTAACCATGTGACACTGCACATATTTAATTGAGACTTTTTATTATTTCCATATTTGCAGAAAATGCACTAAAACACCAGTCAGTTATTTTTTGAGCTATATAAATGAAAACCTTCTTTACAGTCTGTATTGTGAGCGGTGGGATTAAATCAAACACGGGTTGATCTCTTGCAGTAGCCACTCGCACACAAACTAGCTTCTGAAACTCAGAAAACTTCAAAGACAGATCAGATTCATCTTTCATCTGACGACATGTCCAGGTTACTGCTGATGTCGTTATGAGGCTACAAAACTAGAGATTCAACTTTCTTTTTTCTACACATTACAAATTATTTGAATATATATATATATATATATATATATATATATATATATATATATATATATATATATATATATATATATATATATATAATTTAATTTTAATTTTATTGACATACCAGTCGATATTTATCAGCAATATTGAAAACGTCATCATTTCCCCATCATCTATCTTAAATTGACAGCATTAAATTATAGTGACATTTAACTTCTTTATTCTTTATCTCTTTTAACGCATATTTTAAATGCATTATTTATACTTTTATACTGTACATTGTAATTGTCTGATGTTTAAATTCATAAATTCGTTTACAAATTCACATGATTCAGAACTGTTTGTTGGATCAGTGTGAACTTAAGTGCAATTTGGGCCAATTCAGTTCTAGGAAAGAACAAAAAAAAAGTGTCTAAATTGGTGAAATAAAGTATTTTTTGTTCTCATCCACTTGTAGAGGTGTAGTGCTATTAAAGCGTTTTGTGAATTAAAATGAAAATTAAAATAATGTTTTTTTT
Organism: Gymnocypris eckloni scoliostomus; assembly: GCA_027564155.1. Classification (NCBI taxonomy): domain Eukaryota; kingdom Metazoa; phylum Chordata; class Actinopteri; order Cypriniformes; family Cyprinidae; genus Gymnocypris; species Gymnocypris eckloni. The sequence continues at coordinate 24,742,587 of CM050431.1, forward strand.
TATAAAATATATTTATATACATACACACATACATACATACATATATGTGTGTGTGTGTGTGTGCAGTATCCCTGAGAAGTAAGTACACCCCTCACATTTTTGTACATATTTTATATCTTTTCATGTGACAACACTGAAAAAATGACAATTTGCTGCAATGTAAAGTAGTGAGTGTACAGCTTGTATAACAGTGTAAATTTACTGTCCCCTCAAAATAACTCAACACACAGCCATTAATGTCTAAACCGCTGGCCACAAAAGTGAGTACACCCCTAAGTGAAAATGTCCAAATTGGGCCCAATTAGCCATTTTCTCTCCCCGGTGTCATGTGACTTGTTAGGGTAACAAGGTCTCAGGTGTGAATGGGGAGCAGGTGTGTTAAATTATCGCTCTCACTCTCTCATACTGGTCACTGGAAGTTCAACATGGCACCTCATGGCAAAGAACTCTCTGTTGCTCTACATAAAGATGGCGTAGACTATAAGAAGATTGCCAAGACCCTGAAACTGAGCTGCAGCACGGTGGCCAAGACCATACAGCGGTTTAACAGAACCGGTTCCACTCAGAACAGGCCTCGCCATGGTCGACCAAAGAAGTTGAGTTCACGTGCTCAGTGTCATATCCAGAGGTTGTGTTTGGGAAACAGACGTATGAGTGCTGCCAGCATTGCTGCAGAGGTTGAAGGGGTGGGGGCAGCCTGTCAGTGCTCAGACCATACGCCGCACACTGCATCAAATTGGTCTGCATGGCTGTCATCCCAGAAGGAAGCCTCTTCTAAAGATGATGCACAAGAAAGCCCGCAAACAGTTTGCTGAAGACAAGCAGACTAAGGACATGGATTACTGGAACCATGTCCTGTGTTCTGATGAAACCAAGATAAACTTATTTGGTTCATATGGTGTCAAACGTGTGTGGTGGCAACCAGGTGAGGAGTACAAATACAAGTGTGTCTTGCCTACAGTCAAGCATGGTGGTGGAAGTGTCATGGTCTGGGGAGCTACAGTTCATTGAGGGAACCATGAATGCCAAAATGTACTGTGACATACTGAAGCAGAGCATGATCCCCTCCCTTCGGAGACTGGGCAGCAGGGCACTATTCCAACATGATAACGACCCCAAACACACCTCCAAGGTGACCACTGCCTTGCTAAAGAAGCTGAGGGTAAAGGTGATGGACTGGCCAAGCATGTCTCCAGACCTAAACCCTATTGAGCATCTGTGGGGCATCCTCAAACAGAAGGTGGAGGAGCACAAGGTCTCTAACATCCACCAGCTCTGTGATATCATCATGGAGGAGTGGAAGAGGACTCCAGCGACAACCTGTGAAGCTCTGGTGAACTCCATGCCCAAGAGGGTTAAGGCAGTGCTGGAAAATAATGGCGGCCACACAAAATATTGACACTTTGGGCACAATGTGGACATTTTCACTTAGGGGTGTACTTACTTTTGTGGCGACTTGTGTGTTTATTTATTTTGAGGGGACAGCACATTAACACTGTTATACAAGCTGTACACTCAATGCTTTACATAGTAGCAAAGTGTTACTACTTCAGTGTTGTCACATGAATAACAAATATTCATAAAATATATTATACAATTATGTATTCATAAAATATTTACAAAAATGTGAGGGGTGAACTCTTTTGTGAGATACTGTGTGTGTGTGTGTATTTATATAGATAGATAGATAGCTATTAATATATTTTGCATAATGGTTAATGGAATATATATACACTCACCGGCCACTTTATTAGGTACATTGTTTTATTTGCTTGGTAACACAAATTGCTAATCAGCCAATCACATGGCAGCAACTCAATAAGTATTTAAAAAAACTGCTGATTTACTGGGTTTTTCACGAACAACCATCTCTAGGGTTTACAGAGAATGGTCTGAAAAAGAGAAAATATCCAGCGAGCGGCAGTTGTGTGGATGAAAATGCCTTGTTGATGTCAGAGGTCAGAGGAGAATGGACAGACTGGTTAGAGATGATAGAAAGGCAACAGTAACTCAAATAGCCACTCGTTACAACCAAGATCTGCAGAATACCATCTTTGAACGCACAACACGTCGAACCCTGAAGCAGATGGGCTCCAGCAGCAGAAGACCACACCGGGTACCGCTCCCATCAGCTACCATCTTCTGATGTACTTCCAGCAGGATAATGCACCATGTCACAAAGCTCAAATCATCTCAGACTGGTTTCTTGAACATGACAATGAGTTCACTTTACTCAAATGGCCTCCACAGTCTCCAGATCTCAATCCAATAGAGCATCTTTGGGATGTGGTGGAACGAGAGATTCTCATCATGGATGTGCAGACGACAAATCTGCAGCAACTGTGTGATGCTATCATGACAATATGACCAAAATCTCTGAGCAATGTTTCCAACACCTTGTTGAATCTATTCCACGAAGAATTAAGACAGTTCTGAAGACAAAAGGGGGTGTATGTGAGTTTATGTGTATGTAACGGATGTAGCTATGCCAGTAAGGGCTGTGTGTAAAACCTCACTCTCCTGACCTCAAAAAGAGGCGCTCTAGCGACTGACGCTAGAGGCTGTAGCCTTTGGCGTTCCTTGTTAGAGCGCCCGCCTCCCGCACCGGAATCCCGGGTTCGAGACCCGCTCCGACGAGATGTGGCAGTATGTGGACCCGGGGGGTTACATTGGTGCCGTGACCCGGATGGGAGTGAGGTTTAGGGGGGTGAGTGTAACGGATGTATGCCAGTAAGGGCTGTGTGTAAAACCTCACTCTCCTGACCTCAAAGAGGCGCCTAGCGACTGACGCTAGAGGCTGTAGCCTTGGCTCCTTGTTAGAGCGCCCGCCTCCGCACCGGAATCCCGGGTTCGAGACCCGCTCCGACGAGTTGTGGCAGTATGTGGACCCGGGGGGTTACATGTATATGTGTATTTATATATATATATTCCATTAACTGTTATGCAAAGTATCTTAATAGCTCTAAAATATGCTGAAATAATGAATCAATCATCAATTTATTTGTTCAAGTTTTTGTATTTAATTTAATTTAATGTATTTATTATGATCAAGCAGAATCAGGGAGTTTTAGCATGTGGTCCAGTTAACATTATTCAGGACTTTGAGGGTTTGTGGATCTTCTGTCCCACTTCTACAGCTCTACGTCATTATTACTGTAAGACGACACTCACACGGCCTGTTTTATTCTTCTTTGATGGATCATGTGCTGGAATCCTTGATAGGTCATTCATTTTACTATAATAATAACATGTAAATTTCTCCTCTGGACTCCAGCTTGGCTTTGAGGAACATCTAAATTCATTTTTGAATCATTATAAGTCCGGAAACTTAGCGTATGCAAGAGTATAAAGTATATCTTAACACTGCATACTTCACTTGTGTTATGAATTACATTCTGACTGTTGAATCTCATAAAAACCTGCCACATTACATTACACCACAAACGTCCATATGTATGTACAGTATGCATATAATTATATTATTAGTGTTATTGTCCCAACCCTCCCAGAAAACTGAAAAAATCCCTTGTTCAGTAATGGTCAATAAATAACCAAAAATTAATCTTTTTTCAGTTTTTTTTTTAAAGCACTTGTTGACTCTGTTTCTAATATTTCTTATTTTGATAAATGTTCATGCTTTTCTTATATATACTGTTTAAAACTTTGGTATTTTTAGCACTTCTTGTGTTGTTGCCTTTTTGATGAATCACTGTGTTGTATTTCTTATTTGTACTTACCCTGGATAAAAATTGTCTACTAAATGAATACATTTAAATATCTGTTTTTGTATTATTATTATTATTACATTAAAGAGAATTGTGGAGGCATGCGCTTATTTATTTATTAAATCACAATATATCTTAACATTTGAGTGTTTAATAATATTATAAAAAAAAAATTTATCACTGTGCAAAATATCTTAAAATCTCAAATCAAATATTTATTATTATTATTGCCATCATTGCATTACAGTAATAAGAAATGGGGAAGCATATACTTATTATTGTCTCTATATTAAAAACTATGTAAAATATCTTAATTCTAAAATAGGCTGAAATAACCATTTCTTATTTATTGTATTATTTTCTGCATTATAGTAATGAGAATTGTGAAGGGTAATGCTTAACATTTTATTGATTTATGCATTAATCACCATGCAAAATAGCCTAATAGTTCTAAAATATGCTGAAATAATATTTTGTATGTTTTATGTTATCTACTTATTTGCATTACAGTAATGAGACTTAATGATGGATATAGCCTAATTAATCGTATTTATTTATTTATTTAACATTTTGGGGTGAAATATGAGCTGCACGTGCGTTTTGTGAGATTGATTCACTCACATCTAGACAAACTGAATTGTTCGACTCTGAAACAAGATGCTCAGGACAGATGGCTCTCATCATCTCACACGTCTCTGGAGTCTAATCACGAGCGGACGCCTGACAGCACTCGAACCCTGACGAGCTATTGTGAGAGCTAATTAATAACGAGAGAGACTCCTCAAGCACTCTCCAGCTTCTTTAGCACTGGTGGCCTGCTCTCAGATCTCTCTCCGGTCTCAGAGAGACAAAGCCCTGGAGAGCGGCTCCTGATCCGCATCAACCGTGACGTGTTGACTGAAAGACTGCTGATGAAAGGGAAAGACGTCTTTAAACCCCTCTGAGGTTCCTCATCAAACTCAGGTTGAGATCTGAACGGAGACGGCGAGCCCCGTGTCTTTAATCTATCGCACGGATCCTGGGTGTTCATCATGACACTGTTAGGACCTTATAGAGCCATGTCTCTTCACCTGCGATTAAATGAAATCACTTTCTGCATGTGGCACATTAAACTATTACGATATTCCAGATCCTTTATTAGATATGCACAAAATCTGACTGAACGAGCCACATTCAAATAGACACTAAAACGTGTTTTTAGTCATGAGAATTGGGGGGGAATGTGCTTTATTTATTTAGCATTAATCACAATGCCGAATATTGTAATAGTTCTAAAACAGGCAGGAATAATCATTTCTTATTTTATGTATTTGTTTATTTATGCATTACAGTAATGAGAATTTGTGAGGGATGTGCTAATTTGTATTTATTTATTTGTTTATTCAGTTTTGAATTAATCACCAAGCAAAATATCTTAATAGTTCTAAAGTAGGCTGAAACAATCATTTCTTATTTTTCTTATATTTTATATTTATTACTTTATGTAAATATTATATATATATATTTATACATATATTTTAAATATTCAGCAATGAGAATTGCTGGGACATGCTTTATTAATTTATTTTATTAATATGCATTAATCCCTATGCAAAATATCTTATCTATTTACATATTTTACACACACACACACACACACACACACACACACACACACACACACAAATATTTTATGCAGAACACAATATCCAGGGGGCGTGGTCTAGATCCAACTCCTCCCACCTACCAATCTCCACCCCCTGTATCTTTGTTCTGAAATGAGGGGCTACTGTAATATTTTCATCTTTTCACTGTTTTAAAACAATATTATGACATGTTTTTTTTCATAACGCACCAGATAAAAATTTTTTTTAATTGCCTGCAAGAGATTCAACCTTTTTTTAAAGTCAGTTTAACATAATTTAGGGTGAAATGTGCAGCCCATTTGATTCTACATAACAACTGAAGGCACGTTTTGAAGTGGACGTAGGTGAAGATTCTTCCAGTGTTGTAATAGCTGTGTTGGAGTCCCTCGTGTGTCTTCAGTCTGATGAAGGATCTCAACGTCACACAATCACTGCTGGAAAGGGTTCAAATGAGCAGAAGATGCTGGAAAACCACAAGAATGTGCAAAGAATCACACAAACAAAATGTAGTATTTCTGATTGTATTTTTTCATTAAATTTAGTTTTGAATTAATCACTAAGCAAAATATCTTAATAGTTCTAAAATAGGCTGAAACAATCATTTCTTATTTTATATTATATTTATTATTTTATGTAAATATTATATATATATGAATATATTTTTGAAAATATTTTAGTATTTTAAATATTCAGCAATGAGAATTGCTTATGCATGTTATATGTCTGATAAAGCAGCGTTTGTAAACTCAGTTTACAGCCGTTACCGGCCCAAAACTCTAACGTTAACGTTATTTCTCCCGCTTTTAAGCGTCTCCTGCTGGCAGAGAGTGAATTTGCATTTTTAATAAGTCCGTCCAAGTAGTTAAGTAAGTAAGTAAATAAATTGTATTTATAGAGCACATTTAAATTCAGCTTACACTGACCAAAGTGCTGTACAAAACAAAATAAAATACAAGTTAAAATCCAAGATAACAATGCTAATCCACAAATTAAAATTCAGGAAAGGCCATAGAATAAAGATGCGTTTTAAGTCTAGACTTAAAAACAGAAATAGACGGAGCACTCTTAATGTCAGGTGGCAACTGATTCCATAGCCGTGGAGCAGCTACTGCAAAGGCTCTGTCACCTTTAAACTTAAGTCGTGACCGTGGGACATATAAAAGAGCTTTATTAGCAGATCTGAGGGGCTTAGAAGTAGATTTAAATGAGATAAGATCTGAAATGTAAGATGGGGCTTGTCCATTAAGTGCCTTAAAAACAATCAACAAAATTTTGAACTGAATTCTAAAGGAGACCGGAAGCCAGTGGAGCGACGCTAAAACTGGAGTGATGTGATCATGTTTTTAGTTAACAATCTGGCTGCTGCATTCTGGACCATCTGCAAACGAGCCAGTAAAGATTTGGGAAGACCTAGGTATTAGGAATTACAGTAGTCCAATCGTGATGTAATAAATGCATGAATAACTTTTTCCAAGTCTTGAAAGGAAAGTGTTGATTTAAGTCTAGAAATGATTTTAACAACTGAGCTAATTTGCTTTTCAAGGCAAAGCTCAGAGTCAAAAAATAACACCTACATTTCTTGCATGTGACGTAACATATGGAGTGAGACTGTCTAAGTTACTAACTATAGAATTTCAGATTTTAGAGGACCAAAAATAATCACCTCAGTTTTTCATTATTTAACTGGAGAAATTATTCGCCATCCAGCTTTTAATGTCCTTCAAACAGTCCATAAGAGGCTGCAGAGAATGTCTAGATTTTAATGGAACGTATAACTGAGAATCATCAGTGTAGAAATGAAAAGAGATTTTATATTTCCTAATTATATTACCAAGTGGAAGCATGTACAGATTAAAATTAGGGGCCCCAGAATGGACCCTTGAGGTACCCCATAAGGGAGAGAAACTGATGATGAAGAAAACTGGCCGATGATGAAAGTGTCCTGGATTTAAGATATGACTTAAACCACGATAATGCTGTAGTTATCGCTGCATCTCAGTAAGTCTGATTTACGAAGCAAACATATTTAGCTTGTTATCAAACATGTATCTACTCCAGAGGGAATAAGCTGTTGTTAATGATTCTATTTCAAAGTCTACCGGAAGTTAAGTTAGGGCAACAAACATGCACATGCGCAGTAACGTCTGTTTATGTTGTTGCCGTTGAAACCGTCTATAAAGTAATTAAATCCTAGCAGATGTTACCTGGTCTTTCCAGACAGACTCATGCAGTGTGATGTTAACCGTCTCTGCTGAAGCTCTTCCAGTCATGAGCAGAAACATGAAACTCAAACCCTGACGAGACCAGTGAAGACACGTCAAACAGCAGACAGCGAAACACCAATAATCATGTCCAACCTTGTCCTGAAGCTGATGAAATACTCAGTTTCACACGGACTGTCTTTAGAGAGGCTGCTCATCTCGTGATGAACGACGTTTAGTATTTTTACTTTCCTCACATAAAAAAGTACAAATTAGTCAAATGTGTCTCTAGTTATCATCCAGTAAGAGAATAGAGCAATAAAATGAATGTGGAGCAGCTGAAATAATTACTGAGAAGTGAAAATGAAGAGGGGGTGCAACAATGCATTACATCAAGCTCAGTAAAAATATTATTTCACAAGTGAATAAATGTTTTTAAATAACATAAAATATATAAATAACATTTATATTAGTTTGTAATGTGCGATTATGAAGAAAAAAATCTAAGTTGTTAATAAAATGAATATTACTGAAGTATTTTTCAGTGTTGGACACAACCGAGATATTAAAGAGATCAGTTATATCTCAAATATTTTTTACTAAAATTCCTCAAGAAATAAAAAAAATTCATAGGAGTCGTCATAAATTAAGAGTACAGCGCTATAAAATAAACGTGGAGCATCTTAAACATTCACTGACAAGTGCATAAATATATATAAAATATTTTAAATATGTACAAATATATTGTTAAATATTACAAAATACATGTATATTTTAAAATATTTGTAAATTACATTGTTTTTAAAGTCAGGTATTGCATGTATCCTCCACAACAAAGCACAGTAAAAACATTCACTGAGAAGTAAATACATATATTTAAAATCAACAAAATACAAGATATTTGAAAAATATGTTTAAAAGTATTTTTTTTAAAGTCAGGCATCAAATGTATCATTCACCAAAAATCCCAGAATGAATTGCACAAAGCTCAGCAAAATAAATATGAACTGAAAAGTAAATATATTGAAATATGTATTTAAAATATATAAAAGGAAAAAAGTTAATATATATATATATATAATTAAAAATGAAAAGATTTGTGATTAATGTTGCATGTTCTCTATCTTGCAAAACAAAAAAGTTGTTACTAACGATTACTGGAGTATTCCAGCAGATTTTCTCCAGTGTATGAGACATAATTGAGATATTAAAGAGCTGATTAGTGATTTCTGGTTCCTGTGGGTCTGAAGCTCAACACGAGCCAGAGGCAAAAGAGAGTCGTGGCAAAGGCTCACACGAATGACGAGATCCTGCACATTTAAAGGTGCTATGAGCGGAGCGGCGGCCCTCGGGGGGCGATTTTAAGACTTATTAATATCTCATGGCTCTGTCCCACTGACTTCTGCCCTCCTCATTATAATACGACAGCAGCAGCCAATCAGAGCGTGCCGCTGATGCCGGGGGTCAGGAGGGCGGGTCTGGTGAATATTAATATTTCTAACTGCATAATTCTGTAGTGCCCAGAGGTCAGCGACGGGGGGGCGGACCCTGCGGCGGATCGTCTAACCCACTTCAGAGACGAGCACCAACACCTGGAGAACCACAGCCAGAGAAGACTACGGAAGCTGTGTGTGTTTTCATTATGAAACTCTAGTGAGCTCCCTACCTAGACAGCATGCCAAGGTATCATAGGCCTGACAAAGACTGTAGCATCAGTACGTGTCCTTCTTAGTCCGCATCACGCTTATTTCATCAAACATCTCCGAATGCACTGAACAGAGCTCAGTAAACATATTCGACAACAAGTGAATAAATATATCTAAAATAAAGACATTTAACAAAAATGGAAAAAAACTGTAAAAAAAAATATTATATAAAACAATAAAAAATCATTAATTAAAAACATTAAACAAAAATGTCAAAAAAAATGTCAAAAATATTATATAAAACTATTTAAAAAAGAAAATTTATTAAAAACATTTAACAAAAATGGAAAAAAACTGTAAAAAAATGTTTTATGTAAAACAATAAAAAAGAACATTAATTAAAAACATTTAAACAAAATGAAAAAACTGTAAAAAAATATATTATATAAAACAATAAAAAAATAAAATTAATTAAAAACATTTAACAAAAATGAAAAAAAACTGTAAAAAAAATATTGTATAAAACAATAAAAAAATCAAATTAATTAAAAACATTTAACAAAAATGTTAAAAAACTGTAAAAAATATTATATAAAACAATAAAAAAAGAAAATTAATTAAAAACATTAAACAAAAATGGAAAAAACTGTAAAAAATATTGTATGACACAATACTTTTTTTTAAATTAAAAACATAAAACAAACGTTAAGGACAGCATCACATGTATCCATAAAGTTATACATGTGTTTACAAATATATATTACAAATATTTAACTAAATAAAACTGTCAAATACATGTGTATGTATACAATTAAAAATATATAATATATTTTAATAAAAATAAAAAAAATTAATGTAAAGGAATCACATGTATCCATAAAGTTTTAAATATACAAAAATAAAACATTAAATATAAAATATATTTGTTTTAATTTTGAAAAAATACATATATTGGGAAAACATTACAATTTTTTTTTTAAATATGTAAAAAATTAATTAAATAATAAACATAAATGAAAACATCATATGTATCCTTTATCAAAAATCTAAGTATGCATAGCACAATGCTCATTAAAACATTACTGACAAACGAGGGTCTCCGGGTTATAACAGTTAACTAAAACTAGAACCATAAAAACATGTCCGTTACTTTAAATCAAATAAAACAAATTGAAATAAAACAGAACTTAAACTGATTTTATTTCAGCTAGTTGTCAAGGCGACACCTCTCATTTTTGTTAACTTGAAGTGCTAAAATAACTAAAACTAATACAATAAATTAATATAATCTATATAGACATTACAAATTATAAAAAAAACTACAAAAATTACTAAGACTGAAAAGTGAAGACAAAATATTAAAATAAAAACGAATAAAATAAAAATTAATAAAACATTCATTTTTTTTTAATAATACAAAATTATAAAAATGACCAAACCACACAAACAAATGACTAAAGCTTTAACTATTTAAAGTGAAAACAGAAAATATAAAAATGAATTCAAAATATTGATAAAACTCTGATATGATATCCCTGATAGTAACACAACAGCACTTTCCTGACCGGACTAGATCATAAACGTGTGTGTGTGTGTGTGTGTGTGTGTGTGTGTGTGTGTGTGTGTGTGTGTGTGTGTGTGTGTGTGCACGTGTGTGTGTGTGTGTGTGTGTGTGTGTGTGTGTGTGCACACGTGTGTGTGTGTGTGTGTGTGTGTGTGTGTGTGTGTGTGTGTGTGTGTGTGTGTGTGTGTGTGTGTGTTTGTCACTGCATCTGGCACAGCTTTAGCAGGAACGCTAACTCAAGTGTTATAGGCTGCTCTAGATTTACCACAAACACGCTCCATCTGGACACCATCACAACACCCTCATGCAGCGGCCCGGACCGAGACCCGAGACCCGAGACCAGAGACCCGAGACCAGATCAATCACAGAACAGAGGAGCTCTGCTCCGAACAATCAGCTTCTGTAAGAACTACAGAAACACATTACATCTTAATTAGAACAATGTTTTAAATCAGATGTATCCTTCAGGAAAAAACATTAGCAATTAGATTTATTGAAACATTTTAACTATGTTCATCTAACTTTTTTAAACATTAATAATTATTAGTTTCAAACGGTTAAAAAAATGAACATTGAAAATCTGAAATAGCATTTTCATAACTTTAAAACATTCTTAGAACATATTTTTTATGATAACCTCTGTGTTGGCCTACAAAAATATTGCTTTTTATTTTTTTATTTCTTGTAAAATGTTTTTGATTACCTTGAAAATCACTTTATAAATAATGTATTATTTATTAAAATGTATTATGAATCAATTTCGTTAAATACTGAAAAAATATCAAAAAAGGAACAGGATTTTTACAGTTAACTAAAACCATTAAACTATTTGTGTTACTTAAAATAAAAATAAAAATTTAAATAAAATTCAAATGAACTGAAATAAAATAAAACAAACAAACTTTTTTTGTTTATTTATTTACTTAAGTATTCATCTAGTTGCATTGAAATATTTCTCATTTTCATTTAGTTCATCGAGGCAGTAAAGTAACTTAAACTAAAATAAAAATTTAATTTAATTTAACTGGAATAAAAATAAAAATAAACTTATTTTGTTTATTTATTTTACTTAAGTATTCATCTAGTTGCAATGAAATATTTCTCAGTTTCATTTAGTTCCGAGGCACTAAAGTAACTTAAACTAAAATAAAAATTGTATTTGACTGGAATAAAAATAAAAAATAAACTTATT
>CM050431.1:24759539-24774539 GCA_027564155.1 Gymnocypris eckloni scoliostomus
AGTAATATTTATTTAAAATACTAGGCTATATGTCATTCTGAAAGTATTAATATGCCATAAAAGATATAAAGCTGTGAGAGCGTTCATATTAGAGTTCTGCACTAAAAGAGTTTGATGAAAATGAGTTCAACTAAAGGAAAAAACATCGGTCCCAGGACAAACCCTCTTTCTTACCCAAACAGCTGGAGGTTAAACCCCCCCCAAACCCAAAACACAGCGCTTTCATCTCAACACCACACGGGTCAGCAACGTAACGGCGGTTTGAACATAAATAATGCAGCGTACATCTTCACAAAGACTGCGGTGTTGTGGAAACAGAGAAAGCTTCAGGTTCAAACACGCATGCTGTCTCTGTCATTAATGAACACGTTTGACTGGATGAAGAACTTCTCTTTCTATATGAACCATACATTAAGATATATACTTAAACCATTTAGACTAAAACCAGCATGCACATAATGTATTGTGATGGCTTCCTCAACGTTAGCATGCAAGAGTGTTGTATTGCATTTATTTATTTATTCCATGAACTAATCAGTTTCTATGACTTTGGCCAATTTTGCTTCAATAAATATATTATTTCACATTATGAGCACTGAAGAAAGCATGGGCTGAGACGGCTGTTTTTAATACACTTTGCACTTTTGTCACTTTTTCACTTTTGCATATCAAGTCAAGTCAAGTCAAGTCACCTTTATTTATATAGCGCCTTTAACAATACAAATTGTAACAAAGCACTGCACAATATCAAAATAGGCAAATTTGTCAATAATGTAAAATGACAGGATTTAACACTCAATTATCTGCTGAATGCATTTCATTATTGAATTTAGTAGTGGCATTGTCCAGCTTAGTTCAGTTTAAATATATGAACATATGAAATAAAATAAAAATAAAATTTTGGTAGACCTTTTTGGTCTGTTTGAATGTTTGCAGTGTGCCCAATTCAGCAGTATTTACTTTAGTTTTATTCATATCTATATTCTGAAGGTTTTTAATGAGGGGTTTGTTTGTTTGTTTATTATCATTTTATTCCTGAAAAATGACCAAAATGTTCTTCTTTCTGTCAACAAATAAAACAGAAATTGTGAACCTGGCTTCATCCAATGCCTTATGTGCATTTCCAAACATAACATTTCAGAAAATGTGTAATACAAGCAATTCTCTTAATGTACTGTGATTTATCTACTAGTTATTATTCACCTGTAATGTCTTGTCTTAATAGTTCATGCAAATATGCTAATTCTGTCATCATTTACTCATGTTCACGTTACTTCAAACCACATGATTTTCTTTGTTCTGCGGATATATTTTAGGACAAACTGCAGTGAATTTACAGAAGTATGAGTGAGATTTGCAACATATTTAGCGCTTATTATTTTATAAAATATGAACTGAAAGAGAAATGCAGCATTGAATCAGTGTCTCAGCAATGGAAGTGAATGGGTGCCGTCAGAATGAGAGTCTGATAAAAACATCACAATAATCCACAGTCCATCAGTTAACATCTGGAGAAGACAAAAGCTGAAACACATCCAGAATTAAGACGTTTTTAAATGAAAATATGAGTCGATAATAACTGATCCTCCAGTTAAAAGGTGTTCTGGTCTGAATCAGGAGAGAAATCTGCTCAGATCAAAACAGCTCTAAACTAATATGTGTCTGGATTTTGATGTGAGAGACAACAGGAGAAGCACTTTTTCACTGAAGGAAGAGTTATTATGAATTATTTACTTGAATTATAGCCAAAAGAAACGGTTTGAAGTTAAAAGCGTCTTAATGCTGGATTTGTTTCAGCGTTTGTCTTCTCCAGATGTGATGTGATGTTTTTATCAGACTCTCATTCTGACGGCACCCATTCACTTCCATTGCTGAGACACTGATGCAGAGACACATTTCTCCAAACCTGATGAAGACACAAACTCATCCTCATCTCGGACGACCTGAGAGAACATTTCCATTTTGGGTGAACTCTTCGTTTAAAAATATCTTCTATACATTTATTTTCCAAACCGATATTCACCGTCATCCTGCAGCATTGAAACACATCCAGCCTGCAGTCAACCAGCAGATGCTGTGCTTTAGTCTCCATTAGCTAACTAGTTGGCGGTAATACACCAGTGATCCGGCTCTGATGACCTTACACCGAGCCCAGCGGACGCCATCTAATCTGGGCCTGTGAAAAATAGAGCCGGACTCCTGCAGACGGCATCGGGCCTGATTTATGCAAACCAGCTTCCCCGGCCTGTCACGGGCTAATCATCAGCAAGGATGATAGATGATGTTTATTTTACCATGATGGAACGCAACCCCCTGGCTGATGATAATTACAATAAAATAGACAGATCAAGCCGGCCCGAGTTATTAAATTATCAAACTATAATTTGCATTAATGTCAGTGTTTTGGGGACAGCCGACTGCACGAGGATGCGTTAGAAACCGTTCCACCTTCACTGACCTCGAACACCTTCCTCTTCCTCATTTCCCTCCTCACAGCGTCCCACGCAGATAACCCAAGCGGCTCTATCTGCAAAATACAGTTGCACACATGCAAACGTCGAGGGTTCATGCAAAAAGAGCGGAAGCCGAAACAAGAGAAAGGCAATGACAGGAGCAGCGTTCACTGCTCAGAACGAGATGAAAGAGAAAACACAGAACACTCCCAGGATATTTAAGATCGACCGGCCTGCAGAGTTTTACTTTACTGTCCAAACAGACATGTTCAGAACCACTGAATGACCTTATAGTCGACATGAAATCAACATCACTCCACGCTCCTGATCCTGAGAACATTTAACATCAAATCAATTATGAATACAATAAAGCCAAGCTCCGTTTCACTTGGGAATACGTCATGGATGTAAAAAAGATGGGAATATATGTTAACCCTGTAAAGCCTGACATGAAATAATAGTAAAAATTAAATTCTATCAGTCTTTAATGGAACAGTTCATTGAACCTTTAGAGAAAATATGATTTTCAAAAGTTTCATGTGTTTTTTTGTTGTTGAGTATCATATTTAATTCACCGGGCTCATATATTCTGATATAGTGAGAATATGAAGGACAAGTTTTATTCAGAGACTCAAACTGAGCAAAAATATGCACTCTGGTGAAAATACTGATATTTATATAGAAAAAAGTGATGAAATGTTTATGTTTCAATGAGATCTTTATAATAGTGAAGCAGGTATTTACATGAAATGATGTAAATATCAGTTCCCAGATAACACATTTAGGTTAAAGAAACGTTGTTGGAACATTGTTTGTAAAACATATTTTTCTTGTTTTGATTAGAATGATATTTAAAGGTTGAAAAAACGACGTTCAGACAAAATATTACGTTATTTGAACATTTATTTATAATATTCTAAGACATTTTAAATGTCCTGTTTTGTCGTAATTAGAATGTTATTTAAAGGTTCCTAAACATTTCTTACAACATTCTACTAGTTTTAATTTTATCCAAAATAGAATATTTATTAGAATGTTTGTTTAATATTCTAAGAACGTTTTCTCTCAACGTTCATCAAGTACAAATAATATTTACATTTATGCATTTAGCAGTATTTCATGCATTTATGAACATTGATTTTTTTTAAATACTTTTATACAGCAAGGATACATTAAATTGATAAAAAGTGACAGCGAAGACATTTATAATAATACAGAATATTTCTATATAAAATAAATGCTGCTCTTTTGAAATTTGTATTCACCCAATAATCCTAAAAAAAGTCTAATCTTTGATAATAGTAGTAATAAATAATAATAATAATAATTGTTTCTTAAATATTAAATCAGCATACTATAATGATTTCTGCAAGATCATGTGACATTGAAGACTGGAGTATTGGATGCTAAAAAATATTTTCCATCATAGGAATAAATAACATTTTAAAATGTTAAAATAGAAACAGTCGTTTAAAATTGTAAGAATTTAAAACGAATTCCCAGGAAACACACATACTGATAAATATGTATAAACTGAATGTACTGTAAGTCGCTTTGGATAAAAGCATCTGCTAAATGCATAAATGTAAATAATATGATTTTATGACGTTCCGAGAATGCTGTACAAAGAACGTTATCTCTCGATGTTGTATATCAAACATTAATAAAGTTATAAGAACGTTCCATAAACATTACTTTAAGAATATCTTGTCGATAACTTTTGAGAATGTTTCCAGTTGAAACAGGATCTCCAATAACACGTCTCAGTAAGATGAGCTGTGAAGAGATGAAGATCATTCCTCCGCTGAGGAACAAACGCTCCTCTAAAGATCATCTGATGATCAGATTTGAGACTAAAACATGATTGATGGAGAATCAAGTAAAGCTGAGCTGCTTCAGAAAGTGTTCATCTGGAGATACGACTGCAGTTATTCTGATCAAAACCAGTCCAGAAGTTTCTACAATCACACTAAAGAGCTTAAAACTGCATACTACTAGTGTACACTACAGTATGTAGTACGGACAGTGTCTGCAGGAAGCGCTGTTGCAGATAATTCAACACGATCACTTCTACAGAGTGTGAAGTTCAGACGCAGTTCTACACAGATCCAGGACTCGTTTTCTTCTGTCCGCGAGCAGAACTGAGTTCTGGACTCATGCGGAAACATTTTCCTCAGTTGTCCTGTTTGAAGGGTCTCGCCGGGG
Organism: Gymnocypris eckloni scoliostomus; assembly: GCA_027564155.1. Lineage (NCBI taxonomy): Eukaryota > Metazoa > Chordata > Actinopteri > Cypriniformes > Cyprinidae > Gymnocypris > Gymnocypris eckloni. Next base: position 24,764,198 of record CM050431.1, read on the forward strand.
AAGGAGAAGCCCTGGTGTGAGCCGCCAGCTGGACAAGAACGAGGAACGAGAGGAGAAAACGAGGCTAATGGGGCTGCTCCTCTTTAAAGTGTGATCTACCAGAGGAATTGATGCATGTGAGAGCTCTGCGTTTGCACTTCTGCTATTCTGTTTGACTGGAAACCCAGAGAAACACGTCTTATCTGGAGAGGAACCGGCCAGGGTTATAGTCTGTGTGTGCTGAAGCAAAGGTGTAGATTCGGTTTTTAGTCAAGAAATATGTATTTCTATAGTGCTTTTCAAAATACACATGCTTTTAAAGCAGCTCTACAGAAAATATGATGTTAATGTTTATAATATCTTAATATATTTGTCCTTATTGTTGCATTTAGCAGTCACAAAGCTCAGGAAATATATTTACTGATAAATGAATAAATATTTTGGAAAAATATGTAAAATATATATCATAAAAAATATAAGTAAAATGAAAAATAAATATATTTGTTTTTCATTTTTGTGGTTAATGTGTCGTCAAGTCAAATGTATTTTTTTTTTACAATACAAATTTTTTCAATAACAGAAATTCATAATGTTAATGTTTATAATATCTTAATATATTTGTCATTATTGTTGCATTTAGCAGTCACAAAGCTCAGGAAAAATATTTACTGATAAATGAATAAATATTTTGGAAAAATATGTAAAATATAAATAATAAAATATAAGTAAAAATTAAAAATAAATATAATAATTTTTAATTTTTGTGATTAATGTGTCCTCAAGTCAAATGTATTTTTTTTTTACAATACACATTTTTTCAAAGCACCTTAACAGAAATTCATAATGTTAATGTTTATAATATCTTAATATCTTTGTGCCTTATTGTTGCATTTAGCAGTCACAAAGCTCAGGAAATATATTTACTGATAAATTAATAAATATTTGGGAAAAATATGTAAAATATATATAATAGAAAATATAAGTAAAAATGAAAAATAAATATAATTTATTTTAATTTTTGTGATTAATGTGTCGTCAAGTCAAATGTATTTGTTTTGCACTTTTTTTTTACAATACAATTTTTTTCAATAACAGAAATTCATAATGTTAATGTTTATAATATCTTAATATTATCATGTCTTAAGCTGCATTTAGATTAGAGCTGATGATAATGTCATTTTATGACAATATAAACAATCACACAGTTTAGATTATAGCATATATTGCTGTTAATTAATCTTCTGTATGTATGTGGACTGATACATGTATATGTCCAACTTTATATGAAGAGCTGGATAATAATATGTAGATTTGGTTTTGATTTTATATTTATTAATTAAAAAAAATTTGACTGATTAAGTTCAAATAAAACAGTTAATTTCATTCATAAGCTTATTACAGTTAAGTAAAACTGAAACTAATAACTAAAAATAAAATAATATTTTCGTTACTTGAATTTTTTTTTTAATGTTAACTGAACATATTTAATAAAAAAAAAAATTTTTTTTTATTTGACAAAATATGTAATGTAGCCAACATTTAATTTAGTTTAACTTGATGCACTAAAATAAACTAAAACTGAAATACAAATGTATAAAAATGACATGGACATATATATATATAGTGAGAGAGATATTATACATAACCAAAAAATAAGATATAAAAAATAAAAATTACCAAAAACAAAAAAAATTATATAACTAAAATGAAAGCAAAAATTGAAAGCGGTAGAAATAAAAACTGATTCAAAATATGAATGAAAACAATAATAGTATATTAATGACGTCTGCACTGAAGGAGTTAATGCATGCTGATCTGAGCATTGTTTATTTCTGTTTTTTCATATCACAAACACAGATGATTTACTGTGAGACATGAAAGGAGCAGCAGCCCCCGGTGATCCCAGACAGGCTCTGACCATTAAACCCTGTTTATGGATCACAAAACAAACAATAACAAACAAAAGCAAACGCAGGTAATTAGCAGAGGTGGCGATTTCAAACAGATGTGCGCTCTGGCTGAAACACAGCTCTCAGCCAATCAGGGAGGAGCGTGTGTCCCCGACGGCCCCTGGGGTCAAAGGTCACCGGAGCTGAAGCAGATCAGAGGGGCCGAGGGCCTGGAGCCCGGACACAGTCATAAATCCAGCGGCTCAGAGGAAGCCATCCTTTACCAACAATCACACGCGTCTCAAGCTATATTCAGAACATGTTCTGTTCAGTGTTTATGACTATAAGCAGTGATTATATCCTTTATTAATACCAATAGTTCTCAACACTGTTTGCATGACCTGCCCTTGAAGTTGTTGCAAAATGCGCATAAACAATCCATAAAGTAAGGTATGCAATATATATATAGTTATTTATTGGCCAGAATATATTTTAAATATATGCTAAATGTATGTTGTAAATGGTGAAGCTCAATAAAATGTATAAAAAATAATAGAATTTTTAAATATATTTAAAATGTACTACGGGCAAGAAAACACGTGTTATAGACAACAAATCAAGTTTTCTTCAAATCTGAATGTATTTTCTTGGATTCAAATACATGGAGTGGAAAATAAATGTCTAAAAGCTTTATATTAATATTTTTAAAATACATTTTTTTAAAGATACTAAATATTGCCAAAACTATACTGTAGAAAATATATGTATTTTCATACACATACACCATTATTTTGCATTAAAATCAACTAAAGTAAATTGATCAAACTTTGAAATGTATGCAAATGTTGAAGTCCAATGAACTTGAGACATAAATGCAGGTTTTAAAGACGATAAAAAGGTGTTTTTGTCCCCAAGTGAGTCTGTAGTATGCTGCCGTGTCCCAGTTTACTATAGTAAGCCTACTTACAGTGGAACAGTCTTAGTGCATGTAAGAAATATTACAAAAATGCAACAAGTCTGAGTCATACACACATGAGAGCACGTGAATCATCATCATCACACGCCCCCTAGTGGAGGCCCAAACCAATGTGCTGCACATACACACTGAAACATCAATGCTGCAGATGCATTTATAATGTTTATATGTAAAGTCTTCTCATCTGCACGTGCTTGGGATAGCAGCATCTGTTTAATGCATGGATGTAAATGTTAAACAGAATTGCACTGCATCATGTATGAATTGTTGTTTTAGTAAGTGACATTTAATATCGGTTTAAAAAGCGTTTTCATGCGCTGACAGTGTCAGTAAATAAACAGACGTATAAACGCAGGCCTCAGGTGTAATTTAAATAATCCAGACGCGCAGTAAACAGCAGAACCATAAAGGTGTCTGCATGTGTGAGAAAGAGACGCTTTATTTACTGAGTTCACTGTAAAATCAAGGTCATGACGCAGGCTCGACACGAGAGAAGCGTGGAGAAACAAGGGAAATTCATGCATCAGTATCTGGACTAGAAATTAGATTTACTTTCCAGGGACTATAGACAAAGTTTCAGGGTGTCATTTTATTAAATAACATGCACCAATTAATCTTCCACAATAACTCTTTCACATACTTGCTTTGAAAAGTGTACCTCACCACCGGGGATGGGAAAGTACATACTTTGAGTGCAAAGCAATTATGTTTAATACTTTATAAAACCGTACCATGTCATACAACAAATCTCCTCGTCTTTTACTGTTTGTGCATGGCTAAATTAATTTCCTTAAACATTCATTTTAATAATCAAACTGAATCAGCTAATCCTATAATTTAGCACTAAAAAAAGCACACTACTCGTGAAATATCAGCTATTTCAAATTCAGCCAGTTTTGTTACACACTATTCTTCTAAGCGTGACCTTTGACCTCTGACGCCACTGACCTCTGGTCCTGTCAGAGGTTCCTCATCGTACATTTACAGGCCTAGTTCTTACATCTACAAGAAGAAAAACAGACCAACCGCAGATTTAGTGCAGTTTAACACTGGCTTTAGTTTACTGTTGAGAGTAAAAGGTGAAGAGAATACTTGAATCTTTCTAGATCGTTGTATTCCTGCAGGTCAAAGAGCTAATCAAACATATACCTTAAGTGCAATGCAAGTCACTTTGGATAAAAGCATCTGTAAAATGCGTGAATGCACATGTAAAAGCATCATAGGTACTGTATTTGAGGTCTTCTGAAGTCATATGAGGCTTTGTGTTTGAACAACAGACCCAAGTTTGCTCTCATAACTCTCAAACCTTGTATGCATTCTCATATACTGACAAGAAAAATAATGCATTGACATCAGACCTGAAGCTGAAGTTCATCTAAATGTGCATTTCTGATGATTATTATTGCGTCACTGGACAGTCGTGGTTACTGTGAAGTGTTTTATGCATAAAGCTGATTTTTACGGATTCCTGTAATATTAAACATTAACCTCAGAGACCCAGGTAACACATGTAGGTTATAAAAACATGGAAATATTGTTTGGAGATATTTCTAAAACACTGATTTTCGTTTTTTTTATTGTGATTTTACTGTGCAACGTTCTACTAACTTTATTTTCACCCAAAATAGAACAGTATATGAACGTTCATTTTTAATATTTTAAGAACGTCACGTTTTCTTGTCGTGAAAAGAAACGTTATTTGAAATCAACAAAAAAGTTTATTTTCCCCAGAATTTGAGCATTTGTTTTAACATTCTAAGAAGATTTCCTCTCAACATTACATTCTGAGAATGTTGTTCTGAGCACTCTCACACCGAATCATTCTGAGTAAAAAATGTTAATTGGTCCTAACATTACATAAAGCGTTAAGAGAAAGTTGTGAGGACGTTCCCTGTTAGCTGGATAGAAAAATCCATATCCGAAATGCAAATCAAAAACATATACTCCGTTCAAAACGTGATGTTTCTGGTCTTATTATTGTGCCTGGCTGTGGGGAGATAATGACATTGGGCTGATTGGCGTCCTTCTTTCTCCGGCACTGCTGCAATGCGACCGCATTAAATTTCATAGTCTGCTCAATTACATCTTCATAATCAGAATGGATGACAGAACGGCCAATTCACCTCCCTGAACACGAGACATCTAATGTCAGCCTGACAGGCCTCACATGGGCCGAGGGAGCCGAGGCGCGCATACATATTCATCAGGCCGATTAGACGTGTTAAACGCGGGCCAGTATGGAGAGGTGGGTCTCTCGGACCTCCAGGTCTGCATCTCATCACCGCCCGTACCTGATGACCCCGCTGCCAGCGTCTGCCGCAGTCCACGCTTCCCTGCATGCACCGGGCCGGCGGACTCCCACGAGCCCGCTCGCTCCCTGCCATCTGCCGTGATTTATAGTAAACGGCGATGATTTATGGTCCAGTCATCGCACAATGAAGTCGTCCTCTTTCATTCGCTCGACCTCCCCGACCCAGCCGCCACTCCCGGCCAGGTTTGGGAAATATGCTCTAATCATACACTAAAAAGATGTTTAAACAGTGAGGTCTGGCGGAGGGAATTGAGCCCTTTAATAGAATTAATTTTCTCCGGCTGGGTGAATGTTGATGAGGTGGCACGGCGGAGATGAGACGCGGCCACCGCGGAGAGAAGCGGCCGCTAATGAGTGCCCGCCGCCGGGTTTATATCTGCGTCTCCGAATAAACCATTACAGGTGTAAGGAGAATCTCAAACCAGGATTTAGGACGCAATCTGGAAATACTAAATCTCAGATGAGCATTAAATCATCTCGCTCAAGCTGAAAATGTTATTTCTAGATCTGAACTTTCAAAACGTCCAGTTTTTATGTCGGTTACACGAACGTTCCATTTTTTTACAAACATGGGAATGTTACTTTTGAATGTTCTGAAAGTAGGCACTAGTAACATTTAAAAACATTCCAACTAAAACGTAAACCTACACTCTAAAAAATGCTGGGTTAAATACAACCCAGCGTTGGGTTAAATACAACCCAGCGTTGGGTAAAATACAACCCAGCGTTGGGTTAAATACAACCCAGCGTTGGGTAAAATACAACCCAGCGTTGGGTAAAATACAACCCAGCGTTGGGTAAAATACAACCCAGCGCTGGGTAAAATATGAACGAAACTAGGGATTGGGTTGTTTAGATCCAGCGGTTGGGTTAAACATTTAACCTAACTGTTGGTTGAAAACAACCCAGCATGTGTTCTGTCCAATATTTAGAGAATTTTGTTGAGTGTATAATACAATGTTTGTGTCATCATTTTAATAACATAAAAACCAACTTTGAATGAACGTTCTGTTAATGTTACTGGATGAATGTTTGATCATATAACTTTGAGAGGACCTTGTTAGAACATTAGCTGTTGTTCTAACAGACGTTCTCAGAACTTTAGCAAACGTTCTGGCAAAGTTCTTCCAGAATACCGTTGACAGAACACTAGTTTAAGGTTGTTTGTTTTATAAAGTTTGCACAATATTGTTTATACATCATTCATAAAAAGATTTTTGTTTTCTAAAACATTTTCGTCTGACATTTATTGTTAATACTTCTTTCAGAAAGTTCAGAGAACATTCAAAGGTTCTCAAAAGTTCCTATAATGTTTGCTAAATGATAAACCTGAATGTTCTCTTAATGTTTGCATAACCAGAAAAAAATATGTTTCAAACCATTTTTAGAACTGGACGTTTTTTGAACGTCTGAGAGAATTCAAAGGTAACCTTACCATAATATTTGCAGAATTATAAAATGGAGTGTTCCCTTAATATTTGCATAACCAGGAAATATATATATATTTTTTTAAAACATTCAGAGAACATGCATAACTTAATAGGAACATTAGCGAAACTTTCTTGGAACATATTTTTGTTAGGACTTTAATTATGAAATTATGAAACATAAAGGAGATGTTATGCAGGATGTTCATGCTGCTATTCAAGAACAATGTAATTACAGTAGGCCTATAGTTGCGCACTATATTTGAGGTCTTCTGGAGTCATGCAGCAGACCCCAATCTCATATATTGAGAAGAAAACCTGATGTAGTTCATCTAAAGGTGCATTTTATGGCTGAACACAAGCATGCAAGAGACTTGAGAGCTGCAGATAGACTTGGAATACGGTGCATTTTAGATGCCAATTTTACAGTTTGATAGCCATGATGATATGAATTGTATCACGGATAAAGATTCTAACATGTTTTGTGTTACTAACCTTGATTCCTGTCAGGACCACTCAGGAAAAAACTGTAGAAAACCTGCCAATGAGAGACTGTTAGAGAAAAATCCTCAGTTCATTTAAATACAAGCGCCCACGCTCAAATACATGTTTGTACTGAAGAACTAAAAGTGCTTTAAATACACGCTTCTTCAGATCCATAAATGCATGTGAACACAATTCGTGTTTTTTTTTTACAAACTGATGGTTGAATGAAAATAATTAAAACAATCTACATTCACATCGTGTCCTACTAAACCGATAGCCTAGTAAACTTAAAACATTTCCCCTTATTTTACTTCCATAATCTAATGTATCTCTGACAAAATCTTGATTTCATTGATAAAAATGAAGGTGGAACTTGTTTTTATCCATAATAATTGGTAAGATGGCGTCTTGATATGAATGTGTATAAAACAATAAGATGGCGGCATTGATGACGTCAGCGGTAACGAAAGTCGTTTCGGATCACTGATCTATAGAAATATCCTAGATCAGTGTTTCAGATGCATTTCTTTACCTTAAAAAATTACGTGCACTGATAAATCAACACGATCTCATATCAGTTCATAACTATTTTACGTTTTGAATTCGTATGATCTACTCACGCGCCAGAAACGGTTATTTGGGGGCGGGGCTTTTATGCTAGCTTACATACGTTTTATTTCTAAAATTCCTACGTTTTTGAACGAATGCAAACGAAATCGCCAATTTGTAAAATATCTGCGTTTTCCCGTGAGAACTGGTTGGATAAATTGTGACAATAAGACGATTAAGAAAGTTAATTCTTCATTCCTTTAGCGTCATAAATGAATCCTCATGATATTTCACCACTGATTAATCACACTGAATGAAGTCTACAGTAAATCAATTTCTCCGTGTTAAGAGCTCTGTCAGCGGACTAATACAATCACAGATCATCAGGCTTCACTGATGATGATGATGATGCTCTTCTTCTGACCGCAGGACAGTGATGGTGTGTCAGGACACATGTATCTCTCCAGACATCAATGATTATCATCGTGTCATTCATGATTCACGCTGATCTCAGAGGACGAATGGACGGCTTTGACTAAATGACTTCTATATCTGGGACTAGAAGCAGTTTGAGACACGATCGAGCTTCTGTCGGCTTTATAATACTCCGCATAGTGCACGAGAGACTACAGTTAAAGCTACAAGTATGCTCGGAATTGCATCACTTTTACAGTATGCATACTACAAAATATATGCCATAATTATTTCTCGTTATTTGATCATACAAATTTAGATTTCAAACTTATTTTTAAGATAACAATTCCACAACCCCAACTCTTTCCTTTCATGTTTTATATATTTCAAACGCAGTGCTGTTTCTAATAAAAATAAAATATTTTACATGCATACACCACATACTGTGTCCCATAGACTAAAATAATAAACAGTTCATGTAAAACATGAAATATCAAGGCATTTAAAAAAATAAAAATCATAGAATTTAATAAGAAAAAGAATGTTATGAGTAAAAATGTAAAAAAAATATATATTTCTAAGTTAATATAACATTATTGGGATAGGTTTAACAAGAAATACAATTCTTTCTGTACAATCCTGTCTTTATATTTTAAAATGTCAGACTTAATTCGACGTCATACTATTTATTTTAAAGTGAATTCTACACCATTTCCCCCAAGTGTAATAACATAATATACTCAATTAATCCCTATACATGATTTAAACTAACAAACCTCATCTGGTAAATTGAGTATATAGTGTGCAGTATGCTCTTCTATGTCCAGAATCTGATCCTTCAAGAGCTTCAGCTTTGTTTTATCTCCACCTGCTGGTGGGACACAGAAGTGAGATTACCTTCATAATGAATAATTCTCCAGTCATAACCTTCCAAAGTCAATCGTGGATTTCATGTCACTTCTTATTAAGCATTAAATCCATTAGAGTAAGATAGAAAGGCAGCAGTAAGATAACCAAAGGACAGAATGACTGAACAAAGACTGAAACATGTGAAGGTCTGAGTGAAAGTCCAGCGAGTCTTCAGAGTGACCGATGAAAGAGCATCTCATTACTGACACCGTGACCTTCATCCGGACGGACAGAGAGAGACTTTCTGAGAGGTCTTACACAGCCTTTTAACATGTTCAGGTCATATTCCACCCAAAGAAAATATACTTCTGTTTCAGGACCAGATTTATGACATTACTTTCATGACAATTAAACATATTTCTGATACCATTCTCAAATTAAACTTCGTACAACATCCAAAGGTATTGATCATTACCATGCTTAAGATCAATTTCTCCAATTCTATCAAATTTAAAGACTTACTCCTCCCCAAAATGAACATTTCGCCATTAATCACTTACGTTCCAAACCCGTGAAAGCTTCGTTCGTCTTTGGAGAATATCCACTGGACGCAAATAGCGTACGCTGTTCTGTGACGCTACGGAGACGAATTGTTGAATGAAGTCGTTCTTTTTGTGTACAAAAGGTATTCTTGTTGCTTCATAACATTCATATTCCACTGAAAGCAGATGGACTTATTTGGCGATGTCCTGGACCTTGACAGTGTAATTGTTTAGCAGTCAATGGGATGCTTTCAACGGATTTCTAATGAACTGCAGCTCAAACTATTTCAAATCTAGTGAATTAAGCTACAAACTCCATCATAAAGCACAATATTTCCATCGAACATGTGTTTTGAGCTGCAGCTCGTCGTATTAATGAAGAGTTTCACTAGTTAGCAGTAAACCGCTTACCTCACTTGAATGTGTTCATGGGTTTCTGTTAATATCTTTGGTATGGAAATATTGATGTTTTATTAGTACACATCATACTTTTTCCGCTTGTGAGTTAACTAGTGAGTTAAGCCAGTAGTAGTTCTTCTGACAGTGTCGTGTAAACGTGACTGAAGACCAGTGTTGGGGGTACATTTTTCTCCATTTATTGACTGAGTGCGCCGTGTGAACATGATCTTACTGTAGATCTAATCTAGACTAAATATGAATGTGTATTAATTCATCCCACTCGCAAAAAACAGATTCAGTATTCATCAAAATGAATTAAAACAGTGAAATGCAAACTCAGAATATGACGAAACCTGCAATAATTAAATATGTTAAACAACACAAATATATCTAATCTCATTTTATTAACGATGTGTTTGCTGCTGACCTTTGATGATCCAGTTCAATATTAATACGCAAAAATGACTTTAGATAAGCTAATATTGTGTTTAATTGCTGAAGAGTGTTAAATCTTCTTCTCC
>CM050431.1:24779539-24792039 GCA_027564155.1 Gymnocypris eckloni scoliostomus
TTTTGGAAGAAAACTATAATTTATTCAGCAAGGATGCATTAAATTGTTTAAAAGTGACAGTAATGACATTTATAATGCTACAAAAATGTATATTTCAAATAAATGCTGTTCTTTTGAACTTTCTATTAATTTGTGAATCCTGAAAAATAAAATGCATCAGTTTCCACAAAAATATTGTGCAGCACGACTGTTTATAACATTGATAATAATCAGAAACGTTTCTTGATATTATTATGATTTCTGAAGATCATGTGACACTGAAGACTGGAGTAATGATGCTGAAAATACAGAAATAAACTATATTTTAATAGATATTCACATATAAAACAGTTGTTTTGAATTGTAATAATATTTCACAATCTTCACTGTATTTTGGATCAAATAAATGCAGTCTTTTTTTTCTCCACACTTTTGATCATTAGTGTTTTTTTGAAGGGAAGTAAAGGGAATCCCAGAATGCACTGCAACAAGCTACCATAGAGATAATATCTGACCTTGCTGCCGGTCAGCTGCTGAAGATGAGGCTTCAGATCTTCACCGATGACAGAATAAATGGCCACCAAACAAAACACACTGGCCTTGCGTACGCTGCTCTCGGTGTTATCATAACCCTGAACACACACACACACACATACACACGTTCATCTCGCCGGCCGTTTTCATCAGTGTGAGGGCAGACAGGTGTGTGTGTGTGTGTGTGTGTGTGTGTGTGTGTGTGTGTGTGTGAGTGAGTGAGTGAGTGAGAGTGTGTGTGTGTGTGTGTGTGTGTGTGTGTGTGTGTGTGTGTGTGTGAGTGAGTGAGTGAGTGAGTGAGTGAGTGAGTGTGTGTGTGAGAGTGTGTGTGTGTGTGTGTGTGTGTGTGAGTGAGTAAGTGAGTCTCTCTCTGTGTGTGTCTCTCTCTTTCTGTGTGTGTGTGTGTGTGTGTGTGTGTGTGAGTGAGTGAGTGCGTGTATGTGTGTGTCTCTCTCTGTGTGTGCAGGCGCAGCGCATGCCCGCGTGAGTGTGTGTGCGTGTGTGCGTAGCGCAGCGTGAGTGTGTGCGTGAGTGTGTGTGTGTGTGTGTGCGTGCACACCTGTAAGAGTCCCGGGATGATGTCGGGCAGGAGTGGAATCAGGGAATCCTGGGGAATGCGCTCGATTACTTTGGTCTGCATTTTAATGGCGGCGAGGTTGACGGGATAGTCGGCCGTCTGGATGATGGGACACAGGACTTTGATGCACTGCTCCGAGTGGATGGATCCGGCCAGCGTGGACGCCGTTTCTTCTGCCGCCCGCACCACCTGTGGACACACGAGCCTCAGACAAGCAGCACAGAAGAGACGCCTCACGAGAAAGAGGAAATGATTGATTTTGGGGAAGTGCATCTCAACTATTCTGACTCGAAGGCCCTACATCGTCCACAGCTATATATAAGGCCACCATGTAGACCAGTGTTCCTCAAATCTTTCCCTGAAGGGTTAATCTGCTGCAGAGTTTATCTCCTGATCAAACTCACCTACCTGTGATTGTCTAACGATCTTGAAGACGCTGATTAGTGTGCTCAGGTGTGTTTGATTAGGGTTAGAGATAAACTCTTTTTATTTATATAAAATATATTTCAGGGTTATTACAGTTAGCAAAAACTAAAATCATTCAAAAAGTAAAAGAAAAAATGTATAAAATATAATAATTATTTTATTTCAGCAATGCCAAGTCAACATTTCAAATTTTGATTTAGTTTAACGTTATATACGCTCCTGATCAAACTCATCTACCTGTGATCTTCTAACGATCTTGAAGACTCTGATTAGTGTGCTCAGGTGTGTTTGATTAGGGTTAGAGATAAACTCTTTTTATTTATATAAAATATATTTCAGGGTTATTACAGTTAGCAAAAACTAAAATCATTCAAAAAGTAAAAAGAAAAATTTGTATATAATATAATACAATATAATAATTATTTTATTTCAGCAATGCCAAGTCAACATTTCTAATTTTGATTTAGTTTAACATTATATACTAAAATAGCAGAAACTAAAACTGAAATAAAATTATACAGTCATATGAAAAAAAACTTAGTACTAAAATAGTATTTAAAACTCATATAAAATAATTTAATTTCATTAGTTTTAAGAGCTGGATGTTCTTCAGGTACTATAACAGTTCTTATTAATATTTTAATTTAGAATTGAATTGAACTGAATTTTAGTTAAAGTTTCAGTAATTTTATTGTGCATTTTTGGCATTTTATTACGTTTTTTTAGTTTTAGTAATTTTAGTATTTCAACTTGAACTAAATCAAAATGAGAAAAGCATCAGCAGCAAATTGAAATAAAATAAGTTTAAGTGTTTTCTTTTAGTTTTAGTTCAAGTTTATAACCTTCCTCATACATCACACATATATAAAACCTGGTTATAATATATCATATCTTTAATTACAATATAATATATATTTAGTACTGTTCTATTCAAATGTATAGTTTTAGTTCAAGTTTATAACCCTGAATGAGTTCCTCATTCATCGTATATATCTGATATATAATATATATACATAAATATTTTTAATTACAATATAGTTGTTTTTTTGTTCTTTTCAAATGTATTTTTAGATTTAGTATGTTAAGTTACACTAACCAAAATTAAGAAATAATCACTTTTTGAATGGAATTAGTGAAATAAATCAACTTTTGATGATATTCTAATTATATGACCAGCACCTGTATATAAATATGTTTTAATTACAATAGAATGTTTTTTAGTTTTTGTTCTTTTCAAATGTATTTTTAGTTTTAGTTTATTTAGTATGTTAAGTTACACTAACCAAAATTAAGAAATAATGACTAAATGAAATAAAATGTATATTTTCAGATTGTATTTCTGTTTAGTTTGTAATACTATAACTGACTATAATAGGCTTCCTCATATTTCATGTATGGGAATCCTGGTTCTTACTGAGGGGGTAATTAAAACAAGCAATAGTTATCATCGTGCTGGTTTAGTCTCATCTATACGTCTCTGGTGGAGAAGTGTTGTTTCACAGACTCACCTCTTTGTGACAGTCTTTATGGGCCTCCAGGGTTTTCATGATGGTGAGTTCTGCGTAGTTCTTGAAGCGTGCCGGTTGACTGCGCATGATCTCCTTCAGGACGCGCAGAGCCAGCGCTCGGATGGTGTGCTGCGGACGGACACAACCGCTCTTTAGCTGCATACGTGCTGTTTTGAATCGTTACAGTATATGAGTGTCTCTCACGTCTTTGTCTCCCAGCGTCTCCAGCAGCAGCAGCAGCATGGTTTTGAAATGCTCTTCCCACACGGACAGACTGTCGTCACGCGTGACCTTTAACAGCTCCAGCAGAGCGGCCCGCCTCTCCTCCACACGCTCGCTGTGATTGGACAGCTCCTTCAGCAGATCGGCCATGTCCAGGTGCGGTCCGGGTCCTGACCAATCACAGTCACACACAATCACATCTGTATGAATCACTGAAGCATAATGGAATCAGAAAAGGCCTTTATTGACCATTAACGTTTCAGCAGCCTTATATTTCAACCAGTCCTTGAAAAGTGTTTATAGAAAATCTTTAATAATACATGTTAAAGCCTAAACTAAAATGTTGATCATGTATTATTGACGGCAGGGTTTTTCTCGTTAAAAATAAATACGAGCTCATGTTGTGTCAATCATCTTTACATACTGCCTCGGAAACTTTCATCTGTCATCAAAAATTCGGATCAGGTTCGATTTTCTGTGTTTTGCATCACAAGCATTTTAATGGGAAAGAATGACACAACCCCCAAAAACACATACGAATATTTTGGAGCCAGTGTGCGAGGACCTTAACAATAAACTAAAACTGTTCAAATAAATAAAAAATATGTATTTTTTTAAATGTAAACTTATTTTATTTCAGCTTTCTTCATTTTATTTTAGTTTTGTTTAACTTGGAGTACTAAAGTAACTGACACGAAACAAATAATAAATCATATATAGGCATTAAAATACAAATGTAATAACAAAAACACAGCAAAATGACAAAGAATTTAACTAAAATGAAAACAAAAAATAATGAATACATCAAATTTAGTTAAATCTAAATAGTTTTATTTAAAACACAAAACTAATACAAAATAACATGACAAAATACTGAACTTTAAACTAAAGTGAAAACAGAAAATAATAAATAACTTATTTATTTATTAATTAAACCAAAATTGTAATATTTAAACATAAAACTATATAAAAAAGCACTTCTTTTTTTTTACTAAAATTAAAATGTAAACAAAAATTGATTAATAAATAAAACCTAAATAGTTTTATTTAAAACACAAAACTAATTACAAATAACATGACAAAATACTAAACTTTAAACTAAAATGAAAACAGAAAATAATAAATAAATTATTTATTTATTAATTAAACCAAAATTTTAATATTTAAACATAAAAACTATATAAAACAGCACAAAAAAATATTTAGTTTTTACTAAAATTAAAATGCAAACAAATTTTTTTTAATAAATAAAACCTAAATAGTTTTATTTAAAACACAAAACTAATTAAAAATAACATGACAAAATACTAAACTTTAAACTAAAATTAAAACAGAAAATAAATCAATTAAAATAAATATAAACTATAAAAAAAAAAAATATATATATATATATATTAAACTAAAATTAAAATGCAAACAAATATACTTAATAAATAAAACCTAAATAACAATTTTAAAACACAACATAAAAATGATCTAAAATGAAAACAGAAAATATAAAAAGAAAATCGAATTCAAAATATAACAGTATATCAGTGATGCTAGAATAACACTCATCTATGGAGGTGTTTCACACCTGCAGAAAACCCTTTGGGATGCAGGACCTTGTTTTCTCCGCCTGAAAGAGAAACACAAAGACGTTGGTCTGTTTCTGTGCACATCATGAAGTCATTCTTCCGTTGATTTACCATCTGGGATGTGCTCCACGTGCTCGAACACGGCGAGCGCTCCTCTCTCGTAGTCGCTGTAGTGGTGTGGGTTGTATCCGCTGAAGGATCGAGGGACGGTGTGTTTAATAATGACGTCTTGTTGTCCAGCGCCGTCCGGCCTCCTTCGGTCACACCAGCGCTCAGACGAGGATCCACAGCGGTCTGAAAGAGAAACCTGCTTGTTCAGCTTCGACCGTGTGATCAGAAGAAATCAACATCATTTATATATCCATCGATTGAAGGGCTTTTTCTTCTCTAGCTCCAAAACTGTGGAATCTCTAACTATTAGAGAAATCTCTTCATGTGTTTACATCTCGCCTTAAAACTCATTTCTTTAGGGGAGCTTTTACTTGAATTTTTATATACATTTTATATTTTTAAGTGTTTTGAATGCATGTTTTCTATTTTTTGGGGCTTATTTTATATGGTGTATTTTATTTGTTTATATGAAGCACTTTGAGAAGTAACATTTAAAGGTGCTATAAAGATTATTATTATTATATTGTGTATGTATATATATATATATAATCAGTTTGAGGGCAGAAAGGAGTCAGCAAGGCAGCATTTATTTGATAAAAATATTACAATTTAAAACAACTGTTTTCTATGTGAATGTATAATTTATTTCTGTATTTTCAGCATCATTACTGCAGTCTTCAGTGTCACATGATCTTCAGAAATCATAATAATATTCTGATTTGCTGCTCAAGAAACATTTCTGATTATTATTAATGTTGAAAACAGTCGTGCTGCACAATATTTTTGTGGAAACTGATACATTTTATTTTTCAGGATTCTTCGATAAATATAAAGTTAAAAAGAAATGGATTTATTTGAAATAAAAACCTTTCCTACCATTATTAATGTCTTTACTTGTTACCAATTAAATTCATAAAATAAAAGGAATAAAATAAAAGTATACATTTTTCAAAAAAAGCGTAATAATAATCTAATATCTCTTAAAATGTAAACAACCTGGCCATTTAAAACAGAAATGACATTAAATGTATATGAAGATGTTAAGCTTCATATACATTTGATATAATAGCTATTTTCAAATGGTCAGGTTGTTTACATTTTGAAAGTTGCTGGAATTATTGTTGATCACAGGCCACAAGTTGAGGCCGCAATCTTCTGTTTCAGGAGACAATCTGAAAAACTTCACGCAGACCTTGTTTGATTAGTTTGGGTCACCTCTGTCACACTGAAGCAGCATCTTGAAGACAGTCTTGCAGGAGGTGGTACTCACCGTATCTTCCCTCTTGTGTGTGTCTTCCTGACTGCGGAAACTGAAGCTCTGGATGGCTTCGGTTACACCTCTCAACGAGCTGAAGATCTCCTCTGAGTGCATGTTCTCTGTGTCGTACTCCAGCATACTGCACACACACACACAGACACACACACACACAGACACACACAGACACACACACACACACACACACACACACATAGAGACAGAGACACAGACACACACACACACACACACACACACACACAGACACACACACACACACACACACACACACACACAGAGACACAGACACACACACACACACACACACACACACACACATACAGACACACACAGACACACACACACACACACACACACACACACACACACACACACACACACACAGACACACACACACACACACAGACACACACACACACACACACACACACACATAGAGACAGAGACACAGACACAGACACACACACACACACACACACACACACACACACAGAGACACAGACACACACACACACACACACACACACACACACACACAGAGACACAGACACACACACACACACACACACACACACAGAGAGAGAGACACAGACACACACACACACACA
This sequence comes from Gymnocypris eckloni scoliostomus, assembly GCA_027564155.1. NCBI lineage: Eukaryota > Metazoa > Chordata > Actinopteri > Cypriniformes > Cyprinidae > Gymnocypris > Gymnocypris eckloni. Next base: position 24,786,358 of record CM050431.1, read on the forward strand.
CACACACAGAGACACACACACACACACACACACACACACAGACACACACACACACACACACACACACACACACACACACACACACACAGAGACACACACACACACACACACACACACACACACAGACACACACACACACACACACAGACACACACACACACACACACACACACAGAGACACACACACACACACACACAGACACACACACACACACACACAGACACACACAGACACACACACACACACACACACACACACACACACACACACACACACAGAGAGACACAGACACACAACACACACACACACACACACACACACACACAGAGACACACGACACACACACACACACACACACACACAGTCACAGACACAGACACAGACACGCACACACACACACACACACACACACACACACACACACACACACACACAGTGAGGCGTGACTCCATGTGCATTGACTTTAACATTCATCACAAGGCGGACAGACGACACACAGATGTGATGAATGCATTTACTGCTCAGCTGCAAAGTCAAAGTGACACATCTTAAACATTTCCTAAAGACAAAGTACACAACAAACATCTGCATCCACCATGAAGCAAAAAACAGAGGGATGAGAGACAGAAAGACGTCACAAAAGTGACAGAAATGTGGGACACAGACTCTCACGCTGGGACAAGTATAATGAGACTGAAGTTTGACCAAAATATTAGCTTTGCGCATTTGCTAAAATGTTTAGGATTGTTAAAAACCCTCAAAGCAAGACACTGCAGGTCAACAGTGTAAACATATACCTTTCCCAGATGATTATTCACAGCACATTAAGACACATTAAGACAATGTTATGTTTGAATATAAAGGTAAGGCATAATCGAATTAAATCTGTACTAATGTGCAAACATTTCCAGAACATTAATCTGATCTTTGGATAAAGCAGATTCAAAACTGGTTTTGATTTTGTTGACATATTAAATATTTTGGATGTCTCTTTTTATCACTCCATAAATCAGAAAATACTGTCAACAAACAGAAATAAAACGTTTTATGAAAAATATGTTCTAGAAATAATTCTGAATGATATATGAACAAACTCCTCAGTAAAAGCCTTTCAAACATAGATATAAATAAAACTATTAATGTTGATGTAAAATGTTAAAGATACATATTATAACTGAAATCTACAGATGCAAATACTAGTTTAATAAAATACACATTTAAAGGATTAGTTCACCCAAAAATAAAATCCTGTCATTAATTACTCGTTCCAAACCCGTAAGACCTTGGTTCATCTTCAGAACACACATGAAGATGTTTATGATGAAATCTGAGAGCTCTCTGACCCTCCGTAGACAGCAACACAACTGAAATGTTCCCAGACCCAAGACGTCGATAAAACAGCCCATGTGACATCACTGGCTCAACTTAAATTTTGCGGAGCTAGGAAAATAGGTTTTGTGCACAAAGAAAACTAAAATAACAATTTATTCAACAATAGTTCTCCAAAAGTTACCGTCTTTGGAGAGTGCCACGACGCATGCGTGCGCTTTCCCCAGAACGTAAACGATGCTGGTTACACACGGTCACATGGGCTGTTTTATCGACGTCTTGGGTCTGGGAACATTTCAGTTGTGTTGCTGTCTACGGAGGGTCAGAAAGCTCTCAGATTTCATCATAAACATCTTCATTTGTGTTCTGAAGATGAACGAAGGTCTTACGGGTTTGGAACGACATGAGGCACATCTTATTGCTTTGCACTTTTTATTCCACTGCACATTTTACTCTTATTCTCTTTTTTTTTACCATATATATGCTCTTGTGTTGTGTTACTTTTATATAATTCTTATTTTGTATTCTTTTGCACTGTCCACTGAGCGGACCTGATTTGTTTACATTTCACTTCTGATTATACCCTGTATAATTTATTATGTGACAAATAAAGAAACCTTGAACCTTGAGGAGGAGTAATTAATGACAGGATTTTCATTTTGAGGTGAACTAATCCTTTAAATGTGTATTTTGGATGTTTCTTTCCTCTAGTCTGAAATAAGACATGTTGTGGAAGCAAAATAGCAAAACTGACCCGTGCATGAAAAAGATCACTGGGTTTGCCTGTAGTGTTTCGCCTTAAAAGGAACATCCCGGGTCCATTTAAACCCAAAACATGCAACGCATTGACTTTGATTGATTAGTCTGAAAATGAAAAAACAATAATTGTGCAGGAGATTCCTGCTCTTATGTGTTAGCCTCCTGACGCCCGGGCGTGGTGTGTTACCTGGGCGAATCGCCTCCGATAGGCCCGGAGAGGGGGGGTGGCAGGGCCGGGGTGGGGAGGAGGGAGCTTAGAGGAAGACTTTGAGCTCCGGCCCCACAAACGACTGAGCCGAGAGGAAGAGGAGGATGAGGAGAGAGAGCAGGAAGAGAGGAAGAAAAGAGGAAACAGTTCTCTAACTACCGTATCCTGACCAAACACGACGGCATCAATCAATACATCACGCCTTGCAAGTTTACGTGAGTTTTGGTCCAAACCAGTTGTGAGCACAAGTAGATGCTTATGTTTTATGCATAGTGCTGGAAACTCCGCCTACAATGAAACCTGATTGGTCCACAAGTCTGTATATTAAACAGTAAATGTTATTATTGTTAAATAAAACTAAAACCATAAGAAACAAAATAAGCATAAGCTAAAATAAAAAACTGCCACGGCAATATTTCTCATTTTCATTTAGTTTAAAGGGTCATATGATGCTTTTTCAAAGATCATTATTCTGTGTATTTGGTGAAACAGAATATGTTGGCATGCTTTAATATAATTGTATTTATTATTTTTCAAATACTGTACATTATTGTAGGTCCTCTATGCCCCCGCCTCTCTCGCTCTTCTCTTACACACACACACACACACAAGCACAGTCTGCTCTGATTGGCCAACTGACACAGTGCATTGTGATTACACACACACACACACACACACACACGACGCTGCACCATAATGCTGCGACCTTCTCTCTCTAACACACACACACACGACGCTGCTCTGCGCTGTGACCTTCTCTCTCTCTCTCTCTCTCTCACACACACACACACACACGACAGCTGCTCTGCGCTGTAGCCCTCTATCTCTCTCTCTCTTACACACACACACACACACACACGCTGCTCTGCGCTCTCTCTCTCTCTCTCTTACATACACACACACACACACACACATGACGCTGCTCTGCGCTGTGACCTCTCTCTCTCACACACACACACACACACACACACACACACACACACACGTGCAACTCTCTCTCTCTCACACACACACACACTGTGACTCTCTCTCTCTCTCTCTCTCTCTCACACACACACACACACACGACGCTGCTCTCTCACACTGTGACCCTGTCTCTCTCTCTCTCTCACACACACACACACACACAACGCTGCAGTCTGCACTGCGACTCTCTCTCTCTCTCTCTCACACACACACACACACACGCTGCAGCTGTGACTCTCTCTCTCTCTCTGTTTGAAGACACACAGCATGGTCAAGTCTTAACACACACACACACACATATGTCTTTGGTTTTGAGACTCTCTCTCTCTCTCACAGTTCACACACACACTTATCTCTCTCTCTCACACACACACAGCTTGTAACACTCCAGAGAAACACACACACACACACACACATCATATGACCCCATTAAATTTCATTTAGTTTAAGACACTACACACACACATTAACACACCTAATACACACACACTATACAGACATATCTCTCTCTCTCTCTCTTTAATCACTAATACTACACACACACAAATTAACCAGATAATCTAAAAAATAAAATTTTATTCAAAATATTAAAAAAACTACAACAGTGCGGTATATCAATGATACTAACATAACACTAATTCTGAATGGTTGAGATTTTGTCACTTCATGCAGTATTTAAACATTAAACATTAAAAAGTTAAAGAATAATAAAAAATAATAAATAAAATTTTCCTTTCTATAACAAAAAGTGGAAAACGACTGACAAAATTTACATTTACAATCTGCAACATAAGATGCAACACCCTTTGAAAGGCCAAAACAGAGCAATATTAGTAATATGTAATTTCATGAAGTGCATTTAGTGCAGAAGCAGTTTGTTAGTTCATGCAGAAACCAAAAACCTCCTAAAAACTCATCTAAATATCATCAACATCTGTTTGCCTTCAGAGAGTTTGAACATGACTGTTCATTCATTTAGTTATTAAACTAAAGCGTGTACAACCATGTTCATAGATGGGTTACTGATGAGGACAGAATCACTGGAGCAAAAACAATTAGAAAGCCTGTGATTCGAGTTACGACCAGGACCAGATGAAATCTGCCGTTTTGTGTCAGTTTGAGTCTTATTTACATAAATGTTGTAATTAGATTAAATTAAACATGATTGAATGTGTTACATTTAGCCGAGAATATGATATTCTTAATATAATTGTATTTTATTTTTTAAACTATAATCAATGTTTAAATGATTTATTTGCAAAAAAATATTTAATAAATATTGTATGTGATGTGTAGCAGGGTTATTACCGTTAACTCAAATTAAAACCATAAAAAAAAATCATTCTGTTGCTTTAAATAAAATAAAAATTACATGAAATGAAAAAAAATGAAAAAAAGGTAAACTTTTTTATTTCATTCTCTTTTACTTCAAGCAATAGTTACACTTTAAATTTAGTTTAAAATATCTGAAACATATTTTATGTGATGTGTAGCAGGGTTATTACCGTTAAATCAAATTAAAACCATTTTTTTTTTTTACTTTAAATAACATAAAAGTTACCTGAAATTAAAGATAAACTTATTTTATTTCTTTCTCTTTTACTTTAAGCAATAGTTACACTTGCATTTTAGTTAAAAATATAAAATTAATAAATCAAATCAATAAACACTATATAGACATTTTTTTTTAAACGAATAGAAATGACAAAAAACAGCTAAATTAACTTTACAATACAATTACAATTAAAACAATACACATAAAACTACTCAAAGTATTAATAAAAATAACACTGAAAAGTAGCTGAGAATATTATAATATTTAATATAATTATAATACTTAATATAAAATAATAATTATTATTTGATAAATAAAATAATAAAAATACTATTTATAAAAAATAAAAATAAAATAAAAAAATATATATATATATTTAATATGTTTACATTTATTTAAAGAAATATTTTGGGCGATGAGTGGATAATTCTTATTCTCAGCTGCTCGTGTCCCACAGCTTCACAGGTGTTGTTGTGAGGTGCTGTACCTGGGTGACAGTCCCCCGTGCGAGCCGTTGGGGGGCGAGGTCAGCGGAGGTCGTCCCACACTGCTGCTGCCGCGCTGGGAGACGCCTGAGACTGAACAAACGACACAGACGTGTGAGCGAGCAGCACACCGTAACATTCAGTGACAGACAGACGGCCGTGTTTAGAGGTTTGGGGGCCCTAAGCAAGCGGTCCCTGGGGCCCTTGTGGTAGAAACCACGTTCCAGGGTATGGCTGTAAGCAAGTTTTGACAATTAGTGAGGTCTGGGGTGTTAAGAATTGTGCACCTACAAATACAACCTATTATATACACTACATGCAAACTTTAAAAGAGATGTTTTCTCTGTTTTAGGGGGAAGGACACGGTTATTGCATTCAG
>CM050431.1:24797039-24829539 GCA_027564155.1 Gymnocypris eckloni scoliostomus
CAATGTGCGATTTTACATTATCGAGTATTTTACAAGAACCATTCAAAACATTTTCATTTATGCATTTTGCTGACGCTTTTATCCAAAGTGACTTACAGTACATTCAGGTTATACATTTTTTCCAGTACGTGTGTTCCCTGGGAATCGAACCCACAACCTTTTACGCTGCTAACACAATGCTCTAACCACTGAGCCACAGGAACAAAACACACAGTACGGAGTGCATGCTTAGATTATGTGAAGCGCATTTAGAGTGCATTCTTTCACTGCATGCTTCGGTCTATTACAATTTATTTAGAATGATCACAAATTCAAGACATGGGGGGGGCAGAAAATGTATATACTGCATTTATATCACTTCATATAGTTTATCAATTTCACACAAAGAGTGCCGTTTTTTCTACAAAAATTACCAGGATTACAAATGTGATATTGATTTTTTTTTTACAACAGTTCAATAAAGTAGTAGTTAATTAAGAGACTTTGTCTCTTAACTCTTGACGTTTTCAGACATATTTACTGTTTTTGTGCTATTTCGACAAGAAAAATAACGGTGTTTCGTTCCTGAATGATTCGGTTCAATTGCAATGACTCATTTATTTAACAATGGCTTGCTGCCACCTACTGGCGGTTTTAGTATCTTTTAATATTTAAATTATTTAAATTAAGTGTTCCTGTGGCTCAGTGGTGGAGCATTGCGTTAGCAGCGCTTAAGGTTGTGGGTTCAATTCCCAGGGAACACATGTAATGGAAAAAACGTATAGCCTGAATGCACTGTAAGTAACTTTGGATGAAAGCGTCTGCTAAATGCATAAATGTAAATATCACTATTAAATGTTTTATGTGTAATATATCAACACATTATTTATGCATTTGTAAGTGCATGTTAAATGCATTCATCTCCTGCACTAAACAGCGTGTAAATGCCAATTCAGACACAGCTTCTCTGTTTCTTAAATTAATTTTATTGATACTGATATATAATTTTGCTTGCTAACAGCCAAAATGTCTTATTATTCTAATTCACTGATTAAATATAAGAATTTGACTCAAAAGATAATGGACACTTTTAGAAAAAAATGGCTTTATAAAAGTAAAAATGTGCATAAAATGTAGAAATCAGGAAAATATTAATTTCTATCAGTGTGAAGTGACCACCACAGAATATGAAGAATATCAAAAGCGTTAAGAGTCCACGGCAGTCCTTAAGATATCAGCACAATAACACACTCAGCAAAATATCGCCTAATTGTCGGGGTTTTTTTTAGATATAATTTTTCTCAATATCGCACACCCCTAGTGCAAGTAGTGCAAGACTAAAATCTTATATCACGATATGACAAATTTGATATCATGGTAACAATATATATCACGACATAGTGATTTTTTTTCTTTTAAAAAGGTTTTTATTATATTAAAATCTTTGATACCATATAATTTTCATAATCCTTGTCATCAATATCAAACTAATACAAGCCTAAAGAGAGAAACTCAGCCTCACTGAAGATAAATAAACAGTCAGTGATGAAATAAGGATAAGAAACTAATTACAAGCAATAGGACAAAAAACTACAATAAATAAGAAACGCTACATACATTGTGTAAATTAATTAGTCTTCACTGTGTTAATTATATCTATCTATGATAGATTCTATACATATTATAAATATATCATTATTATTCTGATTAAAGTTACTAAAGTGATTTAGTCGAGAGCAGTGTGCTATGATTAACATGAATGAATATTGGAACGCTTCCCCTTTAAGAGCGAAGCTGTGATTAACATGAATGAATATTGGAACGCTTCCCCTTTAAGAGCGAAGCTGTGATTAACATGAATGAATATTGTAACGCTTCCTTTAAGAGCTGTGATTAACATGAATGAATATTGACGCTTCCCCTTTAAGAGCGAAGCTGTGATTAACATGAATGAATATTGGGAACGCTTCCCTTTAAGAGCGAAGCTGTGATTAACATGAATGAATATTGTAACGCTTCCCCTTTAAGAGCGAAGCTGTGATTAACATGAATGAATATTGGAACGCTGCCCCTTTAAGAGCGAAGCTGTGATTAACATGAATGAATATTGTAACGCTTCCCCTTTAAGAGCGAAGCTGTGATTAACATGAATGAATATTGGAACGCTTCCCCTTTAAGAGCGAAGCTGTGATTAACATGAATGAATATTGGGAACGCTTCTTTAAGAGCGAAGCTGTGATTAACATGAATGAATATTGGGACGCCTTTAAGAGCTGTGTGATTAACATGAATGAATATTGGGAACGCTTCCCTTTAAGAGCTGTGATTAACATGAATGAATATTGGAACGCTTCCCCTTTAAGAGCGAAGTCCGGATCTAATATAGCTCCTGTATGTGTTTCTCTTTCTGCCGTTTACTCTCTCTTAAGACCTAAATCACTGTGTTAACGAGGATACTTGCACAGACGGGGATTCTGACGCATATAAGTGTGTTTATGTAATTGTTCAAAGTCGGCGAAACAGAAAAAGCGCTCCTCTCACACAGAAAGAGACGCGCACGCATATAGCTCTGTTCTTTGAGTTTCAACGGCTTGTTTTAAACTGCAGTGCTTAAAACACGTGACCGTGCTACAGATGTAGTCCTCGTTTAGTAACGAGCTCCTGGTTTTGTGCTCGTTCTGTCTCCCGTCACGCGGCGTATAAAGATCGCAGTCACTCAAGGTATTACCGTAAACTATGTATTTTGCGACACCACGAAATAAACGGTAGAACATAATATAAAACTATATTTTATTTCGTCCATGCGATACATATCGTCATATCACACTAAGTGCAAGCTGAGCTGGTTTCAGACCTGGTGACGTCGAGGGCCCGCTGGACTTTGGCCTGAACGGAGCCCAGAAGATCGGCCCCCATTTTCTTCAGCAGCTGCGTGAGCAGAATGAAGAGCCAGTCCTGAAGATCCTCTCGGTGTAACATGATGAAGTCCACCAGCGTCTCCAGGAACATGCTGAACACCTGACAGACACAGGGAGATGTGTTGTAGCACAGCTTCATCTGAACTCAATGTTTAATTGTTGGTTCATGTCAGTCTTTTCCAACGCAACAGCACATTATATCTGAACCAGAATCAAATTGATGCATTCAAATAAAAATAATACATTTAAAAAAATTTAATACATTTAAAAAATTATTTTATTTCAGGTATTTTATTAGTGCTTTCAAACGATTGATCACATTCCAAAATAAGAGTTTTTGTTCGTGGTTAGTTGACGAATCAATGTGTCATGGTGTGACAGAAAAAATGTAGAAAAAACTTAACATACAAATCACATGAGAAAAAAAAATATCTTCATTCTCCGAGTTACAAATAGCATGAGAGAAGTTGATCTTCAATGTTAAAGTTTATTATTAGTAATGATTTTTTTCTGTCACACCATAGGACACATTGATACGTCAACTACCCATGTATGTGTACTGTGTTTATTTATTATGTATATAAATATTATATATACATATATTATTATATTATATATGCACATACAGTATATATTTTGAAAATTTGAAATGTGTATATATAATTTTTTTTATATATAAACATAACACTTTTTCCAAATATATACTGTATGTGTGTGTATTTATATATACATAATAAATATACACAGTACACACACACATATATTATGTAAACAAAAACTTTTATTTTGGATGCGATTAATCATTTGAAAGCACTAGTATTTTTATTTTCATATTTTTAAGCTGAAGTACTGAAATAATTCAAAATAAACATGTTTAAAAAATCAATATTTTTTACATTTAATTACATTTAAATGTTCAACTTTATAGAGATCTAAACACACACACGGTTAGTATAAATTATATTCAAATTCATCTTTACTTTTTAAGAAAATCATAAAAATAACAAAATATACAAATAATATATATAATAAACTTTATTATTATAATATAATGTTATTTCAGCTAGTTGACAAGGCAATATTTCTCATTTAGCTTTACATGATGTATTAAAATAACTAAAATCAAACTAAAAAATAATAAAACTATAAATATGTTTAAAAAATAATAAATGACAATAACACAACAACATTACTAAAACTTGAACCAAAAAAAAATTACTGAAAATACAAAAATAAAAACTATTAAAATAAAAATGAATAAAACTATAAAGATGTTTAAACAATAATATAAATGACAATAACACAACAACTAAAAACTTGAACCAAAATCAAAACTACAAAAAAAAAAAAAATTTAAAAAAGAAAATAAAAAATTAAAACTATTATAATAAAATGAATAAAACTATAAAGACGTTTAAACAATAATATAAATGACAATAACACAACAACTAAAAACTTGAACCAAAATAAAAACTATTAAAATAGATTTTTAAAAACTTTAATAGTATCTCAAAGGTAGTAAAACACCAAGTTTTAAAGGTATTCTCAGGTTTGAAACACTTACTCTCTGATGCATCGGTCCAAAGCAGCACCAGAACATAAAACAGAATAAAAGTCATCAGCATCAGAAGTCAAACAAACATAACGATTCATGAATGAATGAATGAATGTGATGAAGGTCACCTTGCTGTGAGGATCTGCAAACATCCGGGTGAAGATCTCACACAGTCTCTTCAGCTCCACACGACTGAACACACAGCAGTTCATATTTACACTTCATAATCATATTGTTCACATCAAAATACAAAAACTGAAAATGGTATCATCACCAGAAATCTTCAAAAAAAGCACATCTAAAATTAAACTTCATATCAAACTAAATTATACTAAACATATATCAGTTGAAATAGAGTGGGGGACTATAACATCAGAAGATTTTCCTATGAGCGTTTATCATTTATGAATCAAATAAAGCCCGTGGTGAACATAACTTGACGATATGTTTTGTTCTACAATATAAACTGCTCACACTCACAGCCCAAATGTTCTCATCTAGTTACTTATTAAAATCATAACTGCTTCACATTTTTAGTTTTGGGTATGGATGTGTGTAATTAACGTTGTAGAATGAAACGTAAAAGTATCATCAAGTTATGTTTACCACGTGCTTTATTTGATTCATAAATGATAAACGCTCATAGGAAAATCTTCTGACGTCATAGTCCCCCACTCTATTATCAAACTAAATAATTAAGACGGTGCAAAGATATAGAAATTTGGACCGATATTAGTCATTTAATTTTTAAGAATAAACTTGTTTAAAAAAAAAGGAAATATTGAAATAAAAAAATGATATATATATATATAATTTTTTTCTGTTCTTAGTAACCAGTGTAATGCTGCATGTACCTGAGGACTCTCAGAAATGTATTTATTAATAAAATATTTTATTAAAATTATTATTTTTTTTTAAATCAAATTTAAATAATCAAACTAAATTATTAAGACGGTGCACAGATATAGATATGTGGACTGATATTAGTCATTTAATTTTTAAGAATAAACTTGTTTAAAAAAAATGTAAATATTAAAATAAAAAGTATATTTATATATATATATATTTTTCTTCTGTTCTTAGTAACCAGTGTAATGCATGTACCTGAGGACTCTCAGTAATTTATTTATTAATAAAACATTTTATTAAAATTAAAAATATATATTTGTATCAAATTTAAATAATCAAACTAAATTATTAAGACGGTGCACAGATATAGATATGTGGACTGATATTAGCAATTACATTTTTAAATAAAATAATTGTAATAAAATGAAAGTAAATAAATATATATAATTTGTATTTATATATTGGAGTAAGCGGTGTAGATGCCGAACGTACCTGAAGATGCTTCATACATTTGGTTGAATAACATTAAAAGAATATCGATTATTAAAATTTAAATTATGAAACTAAATCATTAAGAAGGACCACACTGCACAGATATAAATATTTGGGCTGTTATTAGTAATTTATTTTCTATTAAATTTTATTTTTTATTATTTTTAATAATATTATTATTTTTTACATTTTTAATATTAAATGTAATAAAATATTACAAGAAATATATACAATTATTAATGCTGTCAAACAATTAATCACATCCAAAATAAAAGTTTTTGATTACATAATATATGTGTGTGTACTGTGTTTATTTATTATGCATTTATAAATGCACACATATATTTTGAAAATATGCACATGTATTTACATTTATATTATATATAATATATAAACATAACATATTTTTCTTAAATATATACATGCATGTGTTTGTATTTATATATTCATAATAAATATATACAGTACACACACATATATGTCCCTGGAGCACAGAAGCAGTCATAAGCAGCACAGGTATATTTGTAGCAATAACCAACAATACATTGCATGAGTCAAAATTATACATTTTTCTTTAATGCCAAAAATCATTAGGATATTAAGATCATGTTCCATGAAGATATTGTGTAATATTCTAACCGTAAATATATCAAAACGTGATTATTGATTAGTAATATGCATTGCTAAGAACTTCATTTGAACAACTTTAAAGATGATTTTCTCAATATTTAGATTTTTTTGCACCCTCAGATTCCAGATTTACAAATATTGTCCAAACCATGCATCAATGGAAATATTATTTATTCAGCTTTCAGATGATGTAGAGATATTGACACTTAAGACTGGTTTTGTGCTCCAGGGACACATATATTATGTAACATCACATGCGATTGTTTGACAGCACTATAAATGATTTTAACTCTCTCAGTAAGCGGTGTAGTCGAGCACCTGAGCACTCGTTGGCTCTTCAGGAGGTTCTGGAGTCCCAGCAGCCCCTCTTTCCTCTCGGTCCAGTTGGAGCTGGCGCAGTGGTTCAGGACCTCGGCCACGTCCTCCGTCTGACGCAGGTAATGCGGAGCGGCGCCGTTACGTGAGCTGAAGGAGCGCTCGGAGCAGGCGCTGGACGCGTCGCTGTTGGCGTCGTCATCCGAGTACATGCCGGGAGATTCGTACCGCCGGCGCATCGGCCTCCGCTGCAGCACACACACACACACACATTACTCAGACCGCGCCACGATGCATGCAGCTAATCCTACAGGAGCTAACACTGATCTAACACAGAGGAGACATGCACAGGTGTTTCTGAACTATTACACTGTCTCTTCTGAAGTCTCTTCTGCTCTGCATTGATCTGATCCAAAGTAATATTTCTACTATTTATAATAACTGCTTTCCATTTCAATATATTTTAAAATATTATTTATTTCTATGATACGCAGCGGTATTTTCAGCATCATTACTCCAGTGTCACATGATCCTTCAGAAATCATTAGAATATGCAGATTTGCTGTTTAAGATTATTATTATTATTATCATCAATATTTAAAACAGTTTAGCACATTTTTCAGGATTTAATGAATATAAAGATCCAAGATCAGCATTTATCTGAAATAAAAAGCTTTTGTAACATTATACACTATACCATTCAAAAGCTTGGAGTCAGTATCATTATTATCTTGTTATTTTTTTGAGGGGGGGGTTTATGAATATTAATACTTTTATTTAGCAAGGATGCTTTAAATTGATCAAAAGTCATGATAAAGACATTTATACATTTTAAGAAATACTTATATATCAGATAAATGCTGTTCTTATTAATTTTCTATTCATCAAAGAAACCTGAAAAATATATACTCAGCTTTTTTCAATATAATAATAATAATAAAAAAACATTTGAGCAGCAAATCAGAATATTAGAATGATTTCTGAAGGGTCATGTGACTGGAGTAATGATGCTAAAATTAAAAATATTAAAAATATTAATATTTTTATATTAAAAATATATATAAATCAGTTATTTAAAAACATTTTTAAGTTAATAAATAATATTACCAATTATTCAATTATTATTAATTATTAACAGTGACAGTAAAGGCGTTTATAATCTTACAAAATATTTATATTTCAAATAAATGCTGTTCTTTTGAACTTTCTATTCATCTGTGATTCCTGTAAAATAAAATATATCACAATAATATTGTTCAGCATAACTGTTTTTAACATTGATAATAATAATAAGTTATAATCAGAAAATCTTGATTTAATATGCAGCATGTGTCTCTGAAGACTGGAGTAATGATGCTGAAAATACAGCTTTGATCACAGAAATAAATTAAAGTTTAACATACATTCATATAGAAAACATATATTTGAAATTGCAATAATATTTACTCTATTTTTGACCAAATAAAGATGCAGCCTCGGTGAGCATTTGAAAAGACTTCATTCAAAAACATAAAACCAAATCTTACCACAAACTTGTGATCGCAAGCAAAAATATATATATATAGTAATACATATTTTTTAGAGAAAATAAAGGCTATTTTATGACTTTTTTGCATTAGGGCATTGTTTTCATGCCAATTAAAAACACGTTGAAATATTCTCATCTCACTTTTTATTCTTGTATATGTTTGTATGACATGCCACAGACATGATTGTATTATTAAAGAAATAATAATGAAGATTTTGAGAGAGAAAACATTCAATCAGGTGTCCATAAATCAACTACCTTAGTCCTGGAGTCTCCTAAAAGCTGCAGGGTTTCCAGACAAACGCAGAGGGAAAGTAAAGACAAAGACATCAGGCATATGATGACGGATGATAATCATACTGGAGATGGAGGACGTGATTCTCACCAGAGCGTCTGCCACGGCCGCCTCCACCTCTGTGCCCGTGTCCAAGATCCGCATGGCCTGATGGATGAGACCGAACCGATCTGACGGAGACGGAGACGGAGAGAGATCAGTAACCACACGCGACATCAACGATCAGAAAAACCAACACAGTCGCTGCATGCTTTTCATTCATCAACCGCACAAACACAGACTGGCCTGACTGAAAACATGCAAGAAAACAAATGACAGAAAACAACAGTAAAAGATTCGAAATGAATGCATTAATTTGTTCCCTCGATTGAATAAGTCATCCCCTCATTTTAAGTCAATTGTGCACACGATGCATTAAATCGTCCCTCGATTGAATAATTAATTCGCTCATTTTAAGTCAATCGTGCACACGATGCATTAAATCGCCTCGATTGAATAAGTCGTTCCTCATTTTAAGTCAATCGTGCACACGATGCATTAAATCGTCCCTCGATTGAATAAGTCGTTCACTCATTTTAAGTAAATCGTGCACACGATGCATTAAATCGTCCCTCGATTGAATAAGTCGTTCCCTCATTTTAAGTAAATCGTGCACACGATGCATTAAATCGTCCCTCGATTGAATAAGTCGTTCCCTCATTTTAAGTCAATCGTGCACACGATGCATTAAATCGTCCCTCGATTGAATAAGTCGTTCCCTCATTTTAAGTAAATCGTGCACACGATGCATTAAATCGTCCCTCGATTGAATAAGTCGTTCACTCATTTTAAGTAAATCGTGCACACGATGCATTAAATCGTCCCTCGATTGAATAAGTCGTTCCCTCATTTTAAGTAAATCGTGCACACGATGCATTAAATCGTCCCTCGATTGAATAAGTCGTTCCCTCATTTTAAGTCAATCGTGCACACGATGCATTAAATCGTCCCTCGATTGAATAAGTCGTTCACTCATTTTAAGTAAATCGTGCACACGATGCATTAAATCGTCCCTCGATTGAATAAGTCGTTCCCTCATTTTAAGTAAATCGTGCACACGATGCATTAAATCGTCTCCCGATTGAATAAGTCGTTCCTCATTTTAAGTCAATCACAGACTGGCCTGACTGAAAACATGCAAGAAAACAAATGACAGAAAACAACAGTAAAAGATTCGAAATTAATACATTAATACGTTCCCTCGATCGAATAATCATTCCCTCATTTTAAGTAAATCATGCACTCGATATAATAATGCATGCCCTCGTTCTAGGTATATCGTGCACACAAAATAATAATTGGTTGTAGCCTCCTGTCCGCGTATGCATTCTCATAAACCTGTTGTTATGTCATGTTATGTTATGGACAGAGACACTTTAATTGGGTTTTATTTATAGTTGGGAATGAGTTATAGAAACAGTCTCAAAAGCGTTGCATGGAATCGTTTTTCACAAAGAAGGTGGATACGATACGTAGCCTACTTAAGGCTGTTAAATCAGAGGTTTATTCTTTTTAACACATTTAGAGCATTTTAAATAACTTTACTAGAATATTTATGCTTTAGTATTTTAATGAATTTTCTTGAATTTATTTATATGTATTTATATAATGCACTGAAATTGTAAGATGTGGCCTTGTGAAACACAATTTAGTTTCTATGTGACACAGAAATGACAAATTAAGTATCAATCAATCAATCAATCAAGATGAATAAAGCACCAGCACCTGTTATGAGGTAGTGATTCAAACGTGTGCATGATTTACCTAGAACGAGTGCACGGATTATTATATCGAATGCATTATTTACTTAAAACGAGGGAACGGCTTATTCAATCCTGTGCACGATCTAGTAAAGCGAGGGAACCAATTAATAAATGTGCCCACGATTTATATATATATATAAAAAAAAGATTGCATGTCATGTGTAGGGCTTCGTAATTAACTGAAATAAAATACAGATTATTATTTTTTTTTAGCTAAATCATTTCTAATTTTAATTAGCTTAATGTGATGTACAAAAAATTAAACTAAAAAAAAAAAAAATACAAACTAGTGTATAAGTTAAAAAACTAATAAAATAATAAAAATGACAAAAACACATTACAAAATTGCTACAATTTAACTAAAATGACAATAGAACATATAAAATGAAACAAATATTCAAAATATTACTAAAAACTGATACTGATCTATACATGAATATAATCAGAATTAATGAATACATTAATAAATGTTGTCAAATGGACCAGAATCTCTTTCTGTGTGATTATGAGGATTATGTTCGTGTGTTATTCCACTTGTAATTCAATTGCTAAGATGATAACCATTTTTAATAATAAAAAATTATATTAGAAAATACAAGATATAAATTAATAAACTTTTTGACCCCACTGTATATTAAAATTATATGATGGCAAATGAGACATATATTTATTTTTCACACAAATTAAATTTCACATAATATTCCATTAAATTAAATACACAACCAACATGCATGCTACACTTTGACAAGGCTGTAAGTAGATTTTGGAAAAGGCATACGAGAGAAATAACACACTTCTGCCAATAATCTCAAAATCTCCAAACATCAGCTGATTAACTGGCCTGTCCAGTATTATGACATAAATGAGCATTAAAGAAAAAACACATTTCACAATAAATAAAAAGCACAAAAATCCAGCAAGCATAAATGAAACGAAAAGATACACAGGTGCAAAATAAGCGTCCAGTTCACATCCAGGGAAACCGAGCTGGTGTTAAAGCTTCATTAGTGAGAGTGAATGCAGAGCTGGTCTCTGGCACCACCGTGTGTTTGAGCTCATCTACACCTGGATGTGACTGACAGATACACTGATGATCTGGATTCTGGTGCCGTGACCCGGACTCGTGCGGTCACCTGTCTGCAGGACGTCGCCGGTCGTCAGCGCGCTGGTGGAGCGAGAGTGTCTGTGGGACGCTGGGAAGGATCAGGTCACACACATTTCAGAAACAGAGAAGTTATAGGAAAGAAATATATGAAATGAACTGGGTCAATGTTAGAGTTTGAGAAGATTATTTTAAAGTCCTTTAGGATTGTACTTGTCAGACTGTACGAACATTATGATCATGTCACACTGTGGGATCTCAGCTGTCATTAATGTCAGACAAGATGAGTTAAAAACGGGTACGCCCAAGAAAACTTGTCCATAGATTTACATTATCAACCCATACACGTCCAGTAACTGCGAACTGCAATGTTGGCTATCATGGAAAGTATATGAAAGGTGGCAGAGCCGATCCTAGACTTCTGGGGACCTATGCAAAACTGTGTCGACCGGGGGGGTTCGAGTGGTTAAGAACGAAAGGATGAAACGCATTTGTCCGTGTTTCACTCCGCCCTGAATCGCGCTCGCGAAAAGCGCTCGAGAAACAGTATTCTCTTCCGCGGCTCGCTATGTTTTCAACTATTTTTTTTTGTCACGAGCAAGAGACTTTACGGTATTCATTTGACAGATTTTTACGTAGAAAGGGCGACAGAACCACATTACAATACATTATCGTTCATGTTTTCATAGTCGCTGGCCAAATTCAAAACAAAACTAAAATTAAAACATCTTTGAGAGCAAGAGGCCCCTGGTGTTTCGGGGCCCTACTAGAGGTCTGCTAGCCTCTGCATATAGCTTTTGTTTAGCTACAAACCCAAACCCAACCTGAGCCTGAAGCTATCCACTAAACATTAACCTGAACCCGACCTGAAACCCGAAAGTATTTCTCTCTCTCTCTCTGTCTCTCTCTCTCTCTCAGTAACTAAGTAACTAGTTATGATATAGCTGGGGACTACTTTCAGGCGCTGCGTAATATCGTTGCGGTACGGCAGTAAAGTTCCTTGATTATTACGCCGGAATGAGAGAATAGTTCCTAGCCATATTGGTCTCGAACATCACAACTTCTCCTTTTCCATCAGTCTTAGTACACGATGTAATTACAGAAGAGTCAAGCTTTATATAGGAAAAATATTGAGACTCTTTGGTCATTTTTGAGCGAGATGCTAACAGTCTAATCCGGTTCAATGATCTATGCTAAGCTACGCTAAAAGTGCTCCCGCCAGACCCGGAGATCGGCTGAATGATTTAAAAACGCTAAAACTCAACTCTTTAACTCTGGGGATTGTAAAATGAGCCTATTCTTAAAAAAAAGGTGTAGTGTTCCTTTAAAGGTGAAACAGAAACGTTTAAATCCAAAGCCAGACATATCTGCAGTGTGAGTGTGACATGCGCAGGAGTCTGGTCTGGTCTGGTTTTCATCTCTTACCCAACAGACTGTACCCTCGAGCTGGACTGGTGTCTCTGCTGCTCTCTCGACTCGTGTCACGACTACAGCCCTGACTCATGCTGGGCCGCGGGATACGACTGGCCCGCACTGACACAGACACAGACACACACAGACACAGACACAGACACACAGACACACAGACGCACAGACACAGACACACAGACGCACGCAGACACAGGCACAGACACAGGCACAGGCACAGACACAGACACAGGCACAGACACACAGACAGACAGACAGACAGACAGACAGACAGACAGACAGACAGACACAGACACAGACACAGACACACAGACAGACAGACAGACAGACAGACAGACAGACACAGACACAGACACAGACACACACAGACACACACACACACACACACACACACACACAGACACAGACACAGACACACACACAGACACACACACACACACAGAGACACACACACACACACACACACACACACACACACAGACACAGACACACACACACACACACACACACACACACACACACATAGACACAGACACACACACACACACACAGCAGGAGTCAGAGAGGAGAAGCGTGCCGGTAGAATGAGAGCGTGAGGAAGACATGACAGCAGAAATATTAACAGATCAGATGGCCAAGTGTAGCTTAAAACATGATATTCAAATTCAACATCCCCTTTTAAAACAATCATAAAAATATGAGATAAAAAATACAAATAATAAACAAAAATACAAATGATATTAAATATATTATTAGTAGTATTAGTAGTATCTAAATTCAACTTTCTCTTTCAAAATATAATAAAAATATGACAAAAAATAAATACAAATAATAATTATTATAATAATAACTATTGTTATTAGAAGTAGTAGTAATATATTTTGTTATATTTTTAAATATTTAAATTTAAAACAAACAAACAAAACTAATATAACAAATTCAATCAAATGTAATGAACTATAGAGAAAAGAACAACAACCAAATAACAAAAGATGCTGAAGTGCAGCTTAAACATATTTAAATTCAACTTCCCCTTTCAAGATAATCATAAAATATGACATAACATATACACAAATGATATTATAATCATATAAAATCATAATAAATCATATAAAATAAATTCCCCTCATCTTAATGACAAAATGTATATAATATAACCTAATACATATAATATAATATAATATAATATGCTCAATCAAACATAATGAACAAATGATTAAGAACAACAGTCAAATGAAAAAGAAGAACAACAGATTTCCAGCACAACAACAACGACATGAACACAAACATGAGTCTGTTCACCGCAGACGTCTCGACTGGATCACATGATCGACTGCACCGGGTCACATGACCGCTCACCGCTTACTAGATTACTTTAACCCAATTACAGAGCATTTGGCTGCTCGTTCACTTCATAACTAAAGAATAATAAAGCATACAGTGTGATGAGCAGGAGCTGTTGGAGATCATTTGACAAGCATGCTTCAGTGTTCAAAGGGCCCCTATTACAAGATGTGATATAAGTCTCAGGTGTCCCCAGAATGTGTCTGGGAAGTTTTAGCTCAAAATACACCATGGATCATTTATTATATCATTTTGAAAATGCCTATTTTGAGTGGAAGCAGAAACACGCTGTTTTCGTGCATGTCTCTTTAAATGCAAATGAGCTGCTGTGCCCCGCCCACTTCTCCAGAACAGGGCTGTGCCTTTACTGCTGTGCCTCAGATACTCTGATATAAACATCTGCTTGGTTTGATAATCATGTCTGTTGTGCTGAAATCATGTGTTTTAAAGCCATATCACTTGTTTTCTGAGCGCACACATCTGAAGCACACGCACAGAAAGCGGCTGTCACACGGCATGTGAGCACTAAACTAAGCTCTCTTACACATCTTATTGTGCTTAAACTATCAAATACACACAAGTCTATGTTAAAAAACACACACAGGAGTTACACAAACACAGTCGGTTAGGTCTGTGAAGGTGAACAGCTGGGAAAGAAATCACATGTTTATATTAGATCTGTGTATTAAGTGCCAGCAGCGTAATATGAGGTATTATACTGCTACCTATACTTACGCTGTTAATTTGAGCCAAACAATAAATCAAACAGAAAACCACTCACTGCTCTTGACTAGTGTTCGCTTCGTTAACAAAAAATGTTTGTTGACTAGCTTTTTTCCCATGATTAAAATGAGACAATGACGAGACGACAATAAGGTCACTATGACTATATCAACATGCAATTTCACTGACGATAAAAGACGAGACTAAAATTAATTCAAAAATACAAACTTTACCAAAAACCCCTTTTTATTTTCGTCAATGTTATTGCGGACTGCTGTATACTCCTCTACTACGCGAGCTTTCATGAGTGCGGTTGCCAGATATCAAGAGTTTAAATCCCCGAGTCAGATCTTCATTACAAGGATACATTTTCTGCCCGGTGTTTTGCTTATTTTATTGCAATCTGGCAACCACGAGCTCGCTCCTCATTGCAGAAGCACCGCCGCTGAAAACAGCGACACACTGTGTTCATGAGATCTCGACCGTTTTGTTTGTGATTTTGGCTGCTGAACAAATGCACTTACTCAACCGCTGTTGTTTTAATAGAGAAACATAGGCTATTGCAATTTAGAATTAGTGGAATTACTATTAGGGGTCATAATATTTACATTTTTTTACCAGTTTACATGTAGACAGACGTATTTGGCATTAATGTATATAATAAAAAGCCTATTATAATAAATCTGTACACTAGATGAAGTGAAATAAACCACATTCTATTGATTTGTGCTCATGGTGAAAGTACATTTCTCAAATGACACAAATATTTGTTATCAATTTAACCATTGTACAGCATGACTAGATTTCATTGATTAAATCCTGACTAAAATGCTCAGATATTTCGTCGACTAAAACTTGACAAAACAAAAACAGGACAAGGTTGATTAAATAAGACAATAACTAAAACGTACATTTGAGTTATATTAAGACTAAATAAAAATGGCTGCCAAAATTAACACTGCTGTGTGGTTAAATATTAATAATCTTTTGCTAAAATGTCAAGTTTTCATTCATTAAAGCTAGACTAAAATGCTTTAGGTTTTCTTCGACTAAAACGCTGAGACTTTTAGGCGACTAAAAATAAAAATAGGATAAGTTTGACTGAATATGATAAAAGCTATCAAGAACATTTAACACGGGACTAAGACTACTACTGAAAATAAATTAACTCTACTCTTGACTGAATAACTTCTATAGCTTTAATAAGAAGACATTCCTAACTTTTAAATGCTCTAGCGTGAAGATAAACATGCCGATTGTGTGCGGCTCACTCAGGGCGGGGCCTTGGGTAATAAGGCGGAGTCAGTCAGCAGATGTGGGCGGGGCCTAAACAATGTGATGTCACACTGCTCAGAGATTTAAGACAGCAGGTCTAAGGAGACTGATTTGGTTAAATGGAGATTAAAAAATAAGGAGAGGGTGGATTTTTATCATTGTAGGTGGTTGCATTCGCACACATATGTCCAAAAGTGTATTTTGCATAATAGGAGCCCTTTTAATATTCAACATCACGGTGTAAATGTCTTACCGTCTCGTGCGCGGCTGGGGCTCGTCTCTCGGCTGCAGCCTTGACTGCGCGGGATCTTACTGCGTTTGTCCGACGGCGCTCCAGCGGATCGAGGGATTCTCATGGAAGAGCGAGTCAAGAGCTTCCCAGGTGAAGTAGAGCGGCTGCCCGCTGTAACACAGATGCGCTTAACTTAGACCGTGTTCTGTGACTGGATTTAATGTCAGTGTTACTGTAAACACTGTATAAGTGTAGAGTATACAAGCGGATGGGAGCAGCTCATGCATCGGACACATAAACAGAGGCAGAGACTGTCCACTCGTACCCTGATAAATGGAGAAAACATAACACGTAATATAGCAAGCTTCTGTAAAGTTTATCATTATGAATGAAGAGATCATTTACAAAATAGTGTTTGTTTACAAATTAGGCTTTGTTGCTACAGACAGAAAATTAGCTTTTAGCATGATTTGAACTTTAGGATCACGATAAATGTTGGCCTTGTTATTGTTTTTCTTGATGCGTTATTGAGATTATAATATTTTCTACAAACAAATTTTGGTCTTTCTCGCTTCAAACGGATGGAGCTGAATGCACAAACTTGGAGACAGTAATATTTATATTAAATATAATAATCAATATAGTTTCTTATTAACATTTAGAATTGGAATTGTTTTTATGTGCTTTTGTCTTTTTTATTAGTTTTTAAGAAACATTTCTGAATAGTTTTACCTTATTGTTAAAAGTTTAAAAAAATATCTGAAATTCCGTTTTTGCTTAGTTTTTAATAACTGTCATATTTATTAATTTTCCTTTTTTATATTACTAAACAGTTTTAAAAAAATTAAATAAGTTATTTTTCAGTTTTAGCTTAATTTTATTAATTGTGTTATGTGATTGTAATTTTTATTAACTTTCATTTTTTATTTATTTTTTAAAGCTTAAATTTTTTAAATTATTTTTCAGTTTTAGTTAATTTTTTTGTAATTGTGTTATGTGCTTTTGGGATTTTTATTTTTGTTTTTGTTTTTAAAAATATTTGTACATAATTTTTTGGTTTTAGTTTAATTTGTAGCAAATATGTTTTTTCTACATAGTTTTAAATCATTTGTACAATATATATATTTTTTTTCATTTTTAGACTAATGTTTTTGCAATTATATTATGTGCTTTTGTCAGTTTTGTTAATTTGTTGTACTTCTAAATATTTTTTATTTATTTTCAAAACAGGATTTTACATTCCAGTTTTAATCTTATCTCATTTAGTAATTTTCATACTTCAACATCAACTTATTTCAGTAATTTCATTTTTTTTTATACATTTTTGTTATTTCATATTTATATTTGAGTTTAGTTTAGCTTTATTTCAATTAATAAATACATTTTTAATAGTTTTAGTGGAAGTTAACGATTGCTATAGTGACTGGAAATAACTAACCAAGCGCGCTAACAAGATGGACACAGAGTGAACTGACTCGCCTTAAAGGGACTTGACAAAAACAGAGATATGACAGCAAAAATCATATTAATAACATATCCGGAATCAATGGCAGCAGTACAGTGGATCATGCTTTCATGACGGGACGCATGCAGACGTCAATCCGTGTTTTACTCCGTACCGTGAGTTTTACCCCCCACCGGATTAGCCGATCTGGATCCTTGACGCGGGACAGTGAAGAGAAACTACATTACCCATGAGTCCATGCATCAGCATGAACTACGGCTGATCTAAAGCATGCTAATGTTGATGATGCAGCACAGGAAGAAAGATGGAGTTCATATCTCTTCATTGAGGGATGTCAAACAAAAACACATGAGTGAAAGTGAAACATTATAAAAGTGAAAGTGACGTGACATACGACCAAGTATGGTGACCCATACTCGGAATTTATGCTCTGCATTTAACCCATTCAAAGTGCACATACACAGCAGTGAACACACACACACACCATGAACACACACACACCGTGAACACACACACACACACACACACACACACCGTGAACACAAACACACACCGTGAACACACACAAACCATGAACACACACACCGTGAACACACACACACACACACCGTGAACACACACACACACACACACACACCGTGAACACACACACACACCGTGAACACACACACACAGTGAACACACACACACCATGAACACACACACCGTGAACACACACACACAGCAGTGAACACACACACACCATGAACACACACACAGCAGTGAACACACACACAGCAGTGAACACACACACACCGTGAACAGAGAGCGCTGGATATTCACTCCCCACCTACAATTCCTGCCGGACCTGAGACTCGAACCTGCAACCTTTCAATTACAAGTCTCTCTAACCATTAGGTTAGGCATTAGGCCACGACTTCCCCCTGGACTTCCCCCATTATACTGGGGTACAATATATATTACACTGCAGCCAATGATATTACAGCATACTGTACATCTCTTGATCAAGGTTTATCATTTGTTTAAAGGGACAGTTCAACGCAAAATGAAAACACTGCCATCATTTACTCACCCACACACGAACAATGAATGTTTGCAATAAAATCAGACATGAAAGTCCTTTTTATGGTGAACAATAACTTTAATTGTCTCTATAATATTCCTATAATCAAGCATAAATCCTGAAGACAGCTCAGCTGAACAGGATGATGTAATCAAAAACTCACGTTGTGATTGGGACACAGCTTTGGCTCGGCTCCGCCCCCTACGGTCAGTCACAGAAGCTCCGCCCCCAGCTGCCGTCTCTGAACTCTGTCGTCTTGTTCGCACGCGACCTGCACAAGGACAGAGAAATAATACAGAACCGTAAAATTATGGATGAATGCAATAATCATTTTAGTAACAAAAAAAAATATATTTTAATATTTATTTCATAACTATATATTTTATACATTAATATTTTTAATATTTTATAACATTAAACATAAATATTTGATTAAAAACTACAAGAACATTTTGAAAATAGTTGTAGTTATTAGTATGAATATTAATAACTGAAGTAAAACAAATTGAAATATAAATTTAGGAATATACAAAAAAAAACTAAAGCACGTAAAATAACAACAATTTAAACTGAAAACAAAATAAACCTGAATAATTTAAATAAAGCTGAAATAAAATCAAATATAAATATTAGATGAAAATCAAACAAAATGAAACATTTGAAATGCTGCCTTGCAACAACGTTGGTACAACAATTACTAACTGAAATAAAGTAAAACTGAAACTAATTAAAATTATTTAGAAATATTTAAAAACAAAAACTAACCGAATTAAACTAACTGAATTAAACTAACTGAATTAAAATAACTGAATTGAAATAAAGCTGAAGTAAAATAAAATATAAATATTAGATGAAAACATTTACAATTTTGAAGTGTCGCCTTTGTAACAAATTGTGAATTAAATAATTATTTTAATTAATATTCATATTTTAACTAATAATATAAATGTAATTTACAATTACTATTTAATATAACAAAATAATTTATTTAATATTTAATTATATATATATATTTATATATATATATATATATATATATATAAACATAGTATTACAAAAATACATATGAAGAGTTTATTTGCAAAAACAGATAACTCAGTTTTTTTTATTGTCAAAAATCATGTTTTGTATTTTGTTATCATGTTTTTTGTGTGTTGTATTGTTAGCTAGCTGCATTTATTAGTTATTTTTTACCCAATCAAAATAACCCAACTGCAGTTTGATGGAGATTCACTGGAACGCACAATGAAAAAACATGATTTTTGAAAAAATTCAAAACAAATGAACTCTTCATATATTAATTAATTTAATGTTTTTAAATAAATGTATATTTTAATTAAACAGACATAAAAAGACAGTATTTATTGCACAATTAATTTAACTGTGCAACATACATGCACAAAAACCTAAATGCAAAACCCAAACACGACTTATACTCATCAAACCCAAACACACGACTTATACTCAACAACCCCAAACACACGACTTATACTCATCAAACCCAAACACACGACTTATACTCATCAAACCCAAACACACGACTTATACTCAACAAACCCAAACACACGACTTATACTCAAACCCAAACACGATTTATACTCATCAAACCCAAACACACGACTTATACTCAACAAACCCAAACACACGACTTATACTCATCAAACCCAAACACACGACTTATACTCAACAACCCCAAACACACGACTTATACTCAACAACCCCAAACACACGACTTATACTCATCAACCCAAACACACGACTTATACTCAACAACCCCAAACACACGACTTATACTCATCAACCCAAACACACGACTTATACTCATCAAACCCGACTTATACTCATCAAACCCAAACACACGACTTATACTCATCAACCCCAAACACAAGACTTATACTCATCAAACCCAAACACAAGACTTATACTCATCAAACCCAAACACACGACTTATACACTCAACAAACCCAAACACACGACTTATACTCATCAAACCCAAACACACGACTTATACTCAACATCAAACCCAAACACACGACTTATACTCATCAAACCCAAACACGACTTATACTCATCAAACCCAAACACACGACTTATACTCATCAAACCCAAACACAAGACTTATACTCATCAAACCCAAACACAAGACTTATACTCAACAAACCCAAACACGCCGACTTATACTCAACAAACCCAAACACGCGACTTATACTCAACAAACCCAAAACACGCTACTTATACTCAACAAACCCAAACACGCGACTTATACTCAACAAACCCAAACACGCGACTTATACTCAACAAACCCAAACACGACTTATACTCAACAAACCCAAACACGACTTTATACATCAACAACCCAAACACACGACTTATACTCAACAAACCCAAACACACGACTTATACTCAACAAACCCAAACACACACGATTTATACTCAACAAACCCAAACACACGACTTATACTCATCAAACCCAAACACACGATTTATACTCAATCAACCCAAACACACGACTTATACTCAACAAACCCAAACACACGACTTATACTCAACAAACCCAAACACACGACTTATACTCAACAAACCCAAACACACGACTTATACTCAACAAACACACGACTTATACTCATCAAACCCAAACACACGACTTATACTCAACAAACCCAAACACACGACTTATACTCAACAAACCCAAACACACGACTTATACTATCAACAACCCAAACACACGACTTATACTCATCAAACCCAAACACACGACTTATACTCAACAAACCCAAACACACGACTTATACTCAACAAACCCAAACACGCGACTTATACTCAACAAACCCAAACACACGCGACTTATACTCAACAAACCCAAACACACGACTTATACTCAACAAACCCAAACACACGACTTATACTCAACAAACCCAAACACACGACTTATACTCAACAAACCCAAACACACGACTTATACTCAACAAACCCAAACACACGACTTATACTCAACAAACCCAAACACACGACTTATACTCATCAAACCCAAACACACGACTTATACTCAACAAACCCAAACACGCGACTTATACTCATCAAACCCAAACACGCGACTTATACTCAACAAACCCAAACACACGACTTATACTCAACAAACCCAAACACACGACTTATACTCATCAAACCCAAACACACGACTTATACTCAACAAACCCAAACACACGACTTATATACTCAAACCCAAACACACGACTTATACTCAACAAACCCAAACACACGACTTATACTCAACAAACCCAAACACACGACTTATACTCAACAAACCCAAACACACGACTTATACTCAACAAACCCAAACACACGACTTATACTCAACAAACCCAAACACACGACTTATACTCAACAAACCCAAACACACGACTTATACTCATCAAACCCAAACACACGACTTATACTCATCAAACCCAAACACACGACTTATACTCAACAAACCCAAACACACGACTTATACTCAACAAACCCAAACACACGACTTATACTCATCAAACCCAAACACACGACTTATACTCAACAAACCCAAACACACGACTTATACTCAACAAACCCAAACACACGACTTATACTCATCAAACCCAAACACACGACTTATACTCAACAAACCCAAACACACGACTTATACTCAACAAACCCAAACACACGACTTATACTCAACAAACCCAAACACACGACTTATACTCAACAAACCCAAACACGACTTATACTCAACAAACCCAAACACGCGACTTATACTCAACAAACCCAAACACACGACTTATACTCAACAAACCCAAACACGCGACTTATACTCAACAAACCCAAACACGCGACTTATACTCAACAAACCCAAACACGCGACTTATACTCAACAAACCCAAACACGCGACTTATACTCAACAAACCCAAACACACGACTTATACTCAACAAACCCAAACACACGACTTATACTCAACAAACCCAAACACACGACTTATACTCATCAAACCCAAACACACGACTTATACTCAACAAACCCAAACACACGACTTATACTCAACAAACCCAAACACACGACTTATACTCATCAAACCCAAACACACGACTTATACTAACAAACCCAAACACACGACTTATACTCAACAAACCCAAACACGCGACTTATACTCAACAAACCCAAACACACGACTTATACTCAACAAACCCAAACACGACTTATTATACTCAACAAACCCAAACACACGACTTATACTCAACAAACCCAAACACACGACTTATACTCAACAAACCCAAACACACGACTTATACTCAACAAACCCAAACACACGACTTATACTCAACCCAAACACCACAAACACACGACTTATACTCAACAAACCCAAACACACGACTTATACTCAACAAACCCAAACACACGACTTATACTCAACAAACCCAAACACACGACTTATACTCAACAAACCCAAACACACGACTTATACTCAACAAACCCAAACACACGACTTATACTCATCAAACCCAAACACACGACTTATACTCAACAAACCCAAACACGCGACTTATACTCATCAAACCCAAACACACGCGACTTATACTCAACAAACCCAAACACACGACTTATACTATCAAACCCAAACACACGACTTATACTCAACAAACCCAAACACACGACTTATACTCATCAAACCCAAACACACGACTTATACTCAACAAACCCAAACACACGACTTATACTCATCAAACCCAAACACGCGACTTATACTCAACAAACCCAAACACACGACTTATACTCAACAAACACACGACTTATACTCAACAAACCCAAACACACGACTTATACTCAACAAACCCAAACACACGACTTATACTCAACAAACCCAAACACGCGACTTATACTCAACAAACCCAAACACACGACTTATACTCATCAAACCCAAACACACGACTTATACTCATCAAACCCAAACACGCGACTTATACTCAACAAACCCAAACACACGACTTATACTCAACAAACCCAAACACACGACTTATACTCATCAAACCCAAACACACGACTTATACTCAACAAACCCAAACACAGACTTATACTCAACAAACACGACTTATACTCAACAAACCCAAACACACGACTTATACTCATCAAACCCAAACACACGACTTATACTCAACAAACCCAAACACACGACTTATACTCAACAAACCCAAACACACGACTTATACTAACAAACCCAAACACACGACTTATACTCAACAAACCCAAACACACGACTTATACTCAACAAACCCAAACACACGACTTATACTCAACAAACCCAAACACACGACTTATACTCAACAAACCCAAACACACGACTTATACTCAACAAACCCAAACACACGACTTATACTCAACAAACCCAAACACACGACTTATACTCAACAAACCCAAACACACGACTTATACTCAACAAACCCAAACACACGACTTATACTCAACAAACCCAAACACACGACTTATACTCAACAAACCCAAACACACGACTTATACTCAACAAACCCAAACACACGACTTATACTCAACAAACCCAAACACACGACTTATACTCAACAAACCCAAACACACGACTTATACTCAAACCCAAACACACTCAAACCCAAACACACGACTTATACTCATCAAACCCAAACACACGACTTATACTCATCAAACCCAAACACACGACTTATACTCATCAAACCCAAACACACGACTTATACTCAACAAACCCAAACACACGACTTATACTCAACAAACCCAAACACGCGACTTATACTCAACAAACCCAAACACACGACTTATACTCAACAAACCCAAACACACGACTTATACTCAACAAACCCAAACACACGACTTATACTCAACAAACCCAAACACACGACTTATACTCAACAAACCCAAACACACGACTTATACTCAACAAACCCAAACACACGACTTATACTCATCAAACCCAAACACACTGATTTATACCTCAACAAACCCAAACACACGACTTATACTCAACAAACCCAAACACACGACTTATACTCAACAAACCCAAACACACGACTTATACTCAACAAACCCAAACACAACTTATACTCATCAAACCCAAACACACGACTTATACTCAACAAACCCAAACACACGACTTATACTCAACAAACCCAAACACACGACTTTATACTCAACAAACCCAAACACACGACTTATACTCAACAAACCCAAACACACACGACTTATACTCAACAAACCCAAACACACGACTTATACTCAACAAACCCAAACACACGACTTATACTCAACAAACCCAAACACACGACTTATACTCAACAAACCCAAACACACGACTTATACTCAACAAACCCAAACACACGACTTATACTCATCAAACCCAAACACACGACTTATACTCAACAAACCCAAACACACGACTTATACTCAACAAACCCAAACACACGACTTATACTCACACAAACCCAAACACACGACTTATACTCAACAAACCCAAACACACGACTTATACTCAACAAACCCAAACACACGACTTATACTCAACAAACCCAAACACACGACTTATACTTAACAAACCCAAACACACGACTTATACTCAACAAACCCAAACACACGACTTATACTCAACAAACCCAAACACACGACTCAACAAACCCAAACACACGACTTATACTCAAACCCAAACACACGACTTATACTCAACAAACCCAAACACACGACTTATAC
This sequence comes from Gymnocypris eckloni scoliostomus, assembly GCA_027564155.1. NCBI lineage: Eukaryota > Metazoa > Chordata > Actinopteri > Cypriniformes > Cyprinidae > Gymnocypris > Gymnocypris eckloni. The sequence continues at coordinate 24,822,772 of CM050431.1, forward strand.
TCAACAAACCCAAACACACGACTTATACTCAACAAACCCAAACACACGACTTATACTCAACAAACCCAAACACACGACTTATACTCAACAAACCCAAACACACGACTTATACTCAACAAACCCAAACACACGACTTATACTCAACAAACCCAAACACACGACTTATACTCATCAAACCCAAACACACGACTTATACTCAACAAACCCAAACACACGACTTATACTCAACAAACCCAAACACACGACTTATACTCAACAAACCCAAACACACGACTTATACTCAACAAACCCAAACACACGACTTATACTCAACAAACCCAAACACACGACTTATACTCAACAAACCCAAACACACGACTTATACTCAACAAACCCAAACACATGACTTATACTCATCAAACCCAAACACACGACTTATACTCATCAAACCCAAACACACGACTTATACTCATCAAACCCAAACACGCGACTTATACTCAACAAACCCAAACACACGACTTATACTCAACAAACCCAAACACACGACTTATACTCAACAAACCCAAACACACGACTTATACTCAACAAACCCAAACACACGACTTATACTCAACAAACCCAAACACACGACTTATACTCAACAAACCCAAACACACGACTTATACTCAACAAACCCAAACACACGACGACTTATACTCAACAAACCCAAACACGCTGACTTATACTCATCAAACCCAAACACACGACTTATACTCAACAAACCCAAACACACGACTTATACTCAACAAACCCAAACACACGACTTATACTCAACAAACCCAAACACACGACTTATACTCAACAAACCCAAACACACGACTTATACTCAACAAACCCAAACACACGACTTATACTCAACAAACCCAAACACACGACTTATACTCAACAAACCCAAACACACGACTTATACTCATCAAACCCAAACACACGACTTATACTCATCAAACCCAAACACACGACTTATACTCAACAAAACCCAAACACACGACTTATACTCATCAAACCCAAACACACGATCAAACACACGACTTATACTCAACAAACCCAAACACACGACTTATACTCAACAAACCCAAACACACGACTTATACTCAACAAACCCAAACACACGACTTATACTCAACAAACCCAAACACACGACTTTATACTCAACAAACCCAAACACACGACTTATACTCAACAAAACACACGACTTATACTTAACAAACCCAAACACACGACTTATACTCAACAAACCCAAACACACGACTTATATATCAACAAACCCAAACACACGACTTATACTCAATCAAACCCAAACACACGACTTATACTCAACAAACCCAAACACACGACTTATACTCAATCAAACCCAAACACACGACTTATACTCAACAAACCCAAACACACGACTTATACTCAACAAACCCAAACACACGACTTATACTCAACAAACCCAAACACACGACTTATACTCAATAAACCCCAAACACACACTAAACACACGACTTATACTCATCAAACCCAAACACACGACTTATACTCAACAAACCCAAACACACGACTTTATACTAACAAACCCAAACACACGAATACCCAAAACACACGACTTACATCTCAACAAACCCAAACACACGACTTATACTCAACAAACCCAAACACACGACTTATACTCAACAAACCTAAACACACGACTTATACTCAACAAACCCAAACACACGACTTATACTCAACAAACCCAAACACACGACTTATACTCAACAAACCCAAACACACGACTTATACTCAACAAACCCAAACACACGACTTATACTCAACAAAACCCAAACACACGACTATACTCATCAAACCCAAACACACGACTTATACTCATCAAACCCAAACACACGACTTAAACACACGACTTACACTCAACAAACCCAAACACACGACTTATACTCAACAAACAAACCCAAACACACGACTTATACTCAACAACCCAAACACACGACTTATACTCAACAAACCCAAACACACGACTTATACTCAACAAACCCAAACACACGACTTATACTCAACAAACCCAAACACACGACTTATACTCAACAAACCCAAACACACGACTTATACTCAACAAACCCAAACACACGACTTATACTCAACAAACCCAAACACACGACTTATACTCAACAAACCCAAACACACGACTTATACTCAACAAACCCAAACACACGACTTATACTCATCAACCCAAACACACGACTTACACTCAACAAACCCAAACACGCGACTTATACTCAACAACCCCAAACACACGACTTATACTTAACAAACCTAAACACACGACTTATACTCAACAAACCCAAACACATGACTTATACTCAACAAACCCAAACACACGACTTATACTCAACAAACCCAAACACGCGACTTATACTCAACAAACCCAAACACGCGACTTATACTCAACAAACCCAAACACACGACTTATACTCATCAAACCCAAACACACGACTTATACTCAACAAACCCAAACACACGACTTATACTCAACAAACCCAAACACACGACTTATACTCAACAAACCCAAACACGCGACTTATACTCAACAAACCCAAACACGCGACTTATACTCAACAAACCCAAACACACGAACACAGAGGCTGTGACGACTCATGCTGACTGACATGAACATGTTCAAACCGCTTATCCATATTCATATCAGTGATGGACAATGTTGCATCTTGATTTTATGTCACTTATTTATCAAATGACCCACACTGGCCAATGAACTGAACCGGTCTCAAACAGACTGAGGACATTTCAACACAAAACGGCACAGAGTGATAGAGACAGAGCAGGACGATGAGACACACATCTTACCCTCCACATTACCAGCAGCATCTTTGAGCAAATAAAGAGCAGAGGTACAACAGAAGAACAGCATCAGTGTGTGTTCGAGGAATCATGCAGGAGTGTGTTACTCATCAAAAGTGTGTGTGTGTGTGTGTGTGTGTGTGTGTGTGTGTGTGGGGGGGTGAGTGTGTGCGTGTGTGTGCGCTTGTGTGAGTGTGTGTGTGTGTGTGTGTGTGAGTGAGTGAGTGAGTGAGTGAGTGAGTGAGTGAGTGAGTGTGTGTGTGTGTGTGTGTGTGTGTGTGTGTGTCTGTCAAAAACGCCTGATCCAAAAGCTTGCTTTTATTATCCTGATACATAAATGTATTTATGCAAACTGTGTAAATCTAGTCAAAATCAAAAACAGAGTATATTTGTGAATTGTCAACAACATGGCATCTTTCTGTTGTCATGCATAGAATAATAGTAATAATAAATGTATACCATTGGACAATTCAACATTACGTGATTCACTTTTATATTTCAAAAAGGCTAAAATCTCAATTACATGGCATTCAAATTATTATGTGTAGTCACTTTATACTTTTCAGCAGACACCAATAAACAGCAAAAGACATCTGTATGAAGCGTGGCTATCGTTTGATCAGACCAGTGCAGCTACAGTGAAGACGTGTGCAGATAAAGGCACTCTTTTTCAGGCTCTGTATCATTAGCGCTTCTCTTTACATCCATGTTAGTTCAACCCATAATGCACTGGTCCAGCGCTCAACATATGACCTGTTACGCTTCAATAGTCACTCTTTCTTAAAGAACCCTTAACTTTAAACATTTCAAGGGAGCCCCTTTTCTGCTTATTACACTGAATATGACATTCATATATTTCAGTAAAGTATTTAAACGATCAATTAACTCAAACGAATATGAATTTATAACAGAAACAATGCACAACTCTGTGAAAACATGTCTTTGACAGTTACAGAAGGTGTGCTAGTTCAACAAGTAATTAATCAAAATGTGATCATTAATAAACTCATTAAATAATGTGATGAGATATCATTTTTTAATGTATAATTAAATAATAATTCATTTAAATCAAATTAATTATATGTTAATTATTTAATAATAATAGTACATGTTAAAAGTTAATGTACTTTAGTAATTTAAATTAGGGCTGCAAAACGATTAATCGCGAATAATCGATTCAAAATAAAAGTTTATGTTTACATAATATATGTGTGTACTGTGTGTATATTTATTATGTATATATAAATACATACACACATATATGTATATATTTAAAAATATATATGTATTGTATGTAAACATTATATAAATATTTGACATGTAAATCTAACATAGTTTTCCTTAATATACAGTATACATGAATGTGCATGTATTTATATATACATAATAAATATACACATAGTATGTAAACTAGTGCTGTCAAAACATTAATCGCATCCAAAATAAAAGTTTGTTTATTTATTATTTATATGTAAATACACACACACATACAGTATGATTTAAAAAACGCACATGAATTTACATGCATAAGTTTATATTAATATCATTTATATTATTTATAAATATATTTAATATATAAACATAACATATTTTTCTTAAATATATACTGCATGTGTGTGTATTTATATATAATACATAATAAATAAACACAGTAAACAAACCTATATTATGTAAACAAAAACTTGTATTTTGAATGCGATTAATCGCGACTAATCGCTTGCAGCCCTAATTTAAATATAAATATATACTTATATATAAAGTGTATTATTATTTAAATAATATTAAAATATCCTAACCGCACAGACACCTAAAAAGGGTTCTTAGATTTCACACAATCACCTTATTATCGAATTGCTCAGCCCTCTACAACAAATATTATAATATAAAAAATGAACATTTAAATAAAATTACATATAATATATAGTATACACACATTTACAATTAATGCCCTTTAATTGTCATTTAAATATAATTGTAAATTAATATATATTTATATTTGACATTTATTTATGAGATGTACAATTATTAATAATAATAATAACAAAAGGACATGAACAGCACACACACACACACACACACACACACACACACACACACACACTCTCTCTCTCTCTCTCACACACACACACACACACACACACACACACACACACACACAATAGGGCCTTAAATTTGACCTCATTATTGGCTCTCTACATCAGTATTTACTCTGATTACTGTTCTCCACCGCTCTAGGCATGTAAGTGTGTCTTGTTTTACCCAGAGAGGCATAGGAACCGGGCGGCAGTGCCGCAGCTGAGCTGAAGGGGGCGGTAGCGGCGACAGCAGGCATTCGTGATTTGGCACTAGCCACGGCGTTAACGTCCACATCGCTGCGCGATCGCTGGAGAGAGCCGGATGCGCGAGAACTCACGACTTTAGCTGAGAGAAAACAAAAGAATCTGAGTTTATGCAAAGTATAGCATCAGCATAAACATACATCTATGTAAACCCGTTTCCGCACCTGAATAAAATTTAAAAAAAGTAATTGCGAGTTTATTTCTCACAATCCTGAATTTTTTTCTCTCACAAATGCACTCACAATTCTGACTTTATAGCACGCAATTGGGAATTTTAAAGTCCAATTCTGAGGAGGAAAAAACATTGATATGTTCTCAGAATTGCGAGTTTATATCTCACAATTCTGACTTAATAACTTGCAACTGTATGCTATAAAGTCATAGAAATTCACAATTCTAAGAAAAAAAAGTCAGAATCGCGAGATAAAAAAGCCAGTTTCTCAGAATCGCGACTTTATTTCTCAGAACTGCGATGTGACATCTCACAATTATGATTTTTTTTTTTGCTATTAAGAGTTTATATTACTCAATAAGTCAGATTTGTGAGATTAAAAGCAAATACCTTTTTAACTTTTTATTCAGAAGTGAAACAGGCTTCCATATACATCTAAACTGCAATTTTACCAAATAACTTTCTTTATAAAAAAAAAACGTCATTCTCACTTTTGCTCAAGCTGCTCCCGACAGGTGTTTTAGCAGACAGCGGCCGACTACGAGACAAAGTTACACACAGATTGGAGAGTGAAAGCTCATTTACACACTAAGGAGTCTTACTGTGCGTTCACACCGGACGCGGCGAGAGTGGCCGGAAGTCATTCATTTTCAATGAGAGCCGGCGGCGAGCTCCGGCGAGAGCGGCGTGTTTTGGACGATGAGAGCGTCGAGGAGAGTTGAAATCAGGTTAACGTTATGGTAATGAGCTATGACACGGTTGGGCGGCAACCAATCAGAACGTAGAAGTCCTCCGCTTGAGAGGATCCAGAGAACGCAGCCCGTAAACTTCGGTTCAGACCACATTAGTCCCAAGCAAAATGGAGGAGAAGTTAATAATTGCTGTGATGTGTCTCGGTCATATATGATATATGTCATATGTCCTCTGACGCTGTGATGTAGATCGAATGCTTGTCTTGTATTTAAAAGGGCCGCAAAGCAAACAAGCTTGTTGATCTTGTGCAGACTGACCACAAGTAGAGTATACGTTAACCTCATGAAATATTTTAAATGTGAAAGTGAGAAATTGATCGATGTAAAGAACTTTATTGTAGTTACATGTTTGCTAACTAAATAAACCAATTAAAAGCCATTTGTGTGGTGTGGATTTGTGTTCATGGTTAAGTGCTAGTCTAATTTCAACATTATAGGAGACATTTACTAGCCTCGGTATTGTTTTTGAGCAAATTAATTGAATTCCCGCTGAAAAAAAAACATTCTAGCGGGACAATGTCCCCTATAACATTTACATTTATGCATTTAGCAGACGCTTTTATCCAAAGCGACTTACAGTGCATTCAGGCTATACATTTATTGTCAGTATATGTGTTCCCTGGGAATTGAACCCACGACCTTTGCACTGCTA